>JASGXE010003912.1:0-26501 GCA_030068105.1 Sinentomon sp. SZTP_YWyxl
ACCACAGCACTCAGCAGGCATTCCTGCCAAAAAAATCTAAATGACACAAATGAAATACAGGTACCTACAAAAAATTGTCTGGTTTCGTTCATGGCTACGAGTATAATTTTATCGTGACTTGGTTATTTTTGTTACAAAATTAGTTGTGCATTTTTTTCTCCTCTCCAAAATTTTAATTGGTTGTAAAAATTGCTTTTTTGTTTATTAAAATTACAACCACAGAAAAAAATGACACCTAAAATGTGAATTCGGTAACCATGTCCAGTTGCAAAATAAAGGAACTCAAAAACACATCATCAGCATTGGGACGGAAGAACATTTTGAATGAGAAAAGTCTTGAGAAAAAATGCAATTAAGCATAATAGATAAATATGCAATGATACACACTTTGCGAATCCCGTGGAAATGCCTAATGACAAAATGTACTGTAGTAGTTGGCGCCAAAAACACCACACTACGTATCCATAGTAGTATGTACTGTAGTACATACTACAGTACAAAGGCCACCAGTGGAAATGAAGTATAAGGCTTTCGATATGGTTCAGCACACTAACCTTCTACACAAACTAGCCAGATATGGTATGCGAGGTGTAGTTTTGACATCATGCGCACATACCTAACTTATAGATTGCAATACACGCAATATAAAGAATGCAAGTCTGGAAAGAGACATACAACAGCTGGTGTTCCTCAAGGGTCTGTTCTTGGACCCTTATTATTTAAATTATACTTGAATGGTTTATTTAGTCTTCATCTCCATTCTGAAATAGTTGCTTTTGCAGATGATATCACCTTGCTGCTTGTAGGCAATGATATATAGATGAATTGTTACACAACTGTAGGCAGGACATGATTAAAATTCACCATTGGATGAGAAATAACTCTTTGTGATAAACAGTGAAAAAACCAAAGCTATTTTATTTCATTCAAATCGGAAAAAGATAACAATACCTTCTCTTTCTTACAATTGCGGAAATGGTGCTGTTATCTCAATTGACTTTGTTGAATCCATAAAAATTCTTGGCATTGTTTTTGACTCTACTTTCACATGGACCAAACACATTGATGCCTTGATCCAGCATATGAGTTACATGCTTGCGGTCTTTCACAGAGTGAAGTTTCTCTTTAACACTGATACTTTAGTGCTTATTTATAAAACAATGATTCAGTCAAGTTTAAGTTATGCAGTTATCTGTTGGTCTAATTTGTCCAAATATAACTTGAATCGAATAATATCATGCAAAAGAAAATCGTTAGAGCCATTATGCATAAAGACAAATTTACTCATGCAAGCCTCTGTTCAAGCAGTTAAAGTTGCTAAGTATATATGGCTTAATAGACTATAATATATCACTTCTATCACACAAGCAGCGCTGGGGTAGACCCACTCCTGGTGTGCCCCACATGTGGAGCCTAACAAACGGGCCAACAAGAGCTTCTCATTCCCATAAACCTCTGCTTCCAAAGATAAATAATACATATGGCCTGAAATCGTTTCTTTTAGAGCAGTGAAAATCTGGCACAAATTACCTGACCACTTATTGTCATTGGACAGTCAAAGTAGCTTCAAACTTCAGATGCAGGATTTTCTACTGGCCCTAGACATTAAGAGATTTTTCAAGATTCGATATTTTCTATAAGCAAAGTAGGTCTACTCCCTGTTTCTGATGTTTGCTTCCCTCGTGTGATTGGTTATAGGTTCCTCCCCGGAGCAGATTAAACCAACTCTGTTGCCCGCTGCTCCTGAGGATGAATTTAGGACCACGTGGTTTCCTTGTAGCTACCTACACCTTTTTGTTAATATTCTTGTTTGCTGCATTTTTGTCATTTTTCCTTTTAATAAATTTCTCAGATATGTGTGGCCAATGATGACCCAGCTCTTGCTGGCTGTAGTACATGGAAGCTACATTCTGAGGAAAAAAAAAAATAACTAGGAACCGGAAGCATTGCACTTGCCACTTGTTGACGGGCAATTTTCATTAAAATCTAATTCTCAAAATTTCCGGTAATTTTTGTTGTACCTAAATTTCCTGGGAATTTGTGAATAATTCCCTTTTTGAACCTTTGACACTCAAAAACAAATAGGAAAACAAAACGATAGAGGATGTGTACGGAATATTAAGCAAGAATCAACACCTGAACAATTTTCTCTTGGGGTATGGCCTATATGGTGAGTTGTTTTATATCTCTTTTTTGTAATCACCATCACAAAATTGTAATGGTTAATGATAAAATTTGGCATGGTTGGTGGGCGAAAATTAGATTGTATTTCACCATAATTCTTGATATTTTGTTGACTTTTTAACAATGATAAATAAATAGAAATAGAAATGAATAGAATCCAACGAAAATTCCAAGAATTTTGGAATATCTCCAGGAATATTTACGCACCCCGAATCCCGAACGTTATCCATTGATGCAAATTGGAGCACATCAAATGAGTTTATTCACGTACGTAGGTAGGTACCCGCCGTACCCGCCATGTCGAACCACGAGTGAAGTTGAGGACTGAGGAGCTAAACGTGCATTGTGTGCACAAAATGATATGGAATCTGGCAGTGGCCAATGGGCAAATTCGATTTGTTTTTTCCTGCGTACTGCCCGGGGTATGTTGCTGCATTCACTCGGGCTTCACTCAAAGTTTCACAAGAAAAAGGAAAAAAATATGTGTTTTAAAACACCTTGTTTTAAAAACAAAAATCATGTTTTAAAACAAGTTTTTTTTTCTGGCTGTTTTAAAACAAAAAAATGTTTTAAAACATCCAATTTTGTTTTTAAAACAAATGTTTTGTTTTTTTTCAAATGTTTCGTTTTTTTTGCAACCCTGCCCGCCTGCTCCTTCTTCATGGTGTTTCGAGGTTGGTTTCTGGCAACTGGACAATCGTGACAAATGGCAAGCCATTCGCAGTTTAAAAGTCATCCATGTTGTAGGTATTGTCACATGTTTTGAATGTCCATTGTTTTTTCTTGCAAGTCTTTTTCAGTGAAATGAGCACACCATGAAGTGGTTGGTTAAGTTTAGAGGGTGTGTGTGATTTTGAGATTTAGATTTGTGGTAGTGTGACGTGGACATGGTTATGGGGTGAGGAAAGGCGAAAAACTGTGGAAAATGAGAGATCAGAGTGATTTTGATGTTCCTTTTTTCAGTGGAACTTGATGACACCGGACAGCTGGAGTTGACAAGTGAAAAAAAAGAACATGATCAAGGCAACCTGGAGCAAAATTCTGTTTTGTTCGTTATTTTTCAAATGTTGTGCTTTTGTATCTACCTACCAAGGTAAAAAACCATTTGTTCCATAAAATTATTTTTTCATCACATTCATATTGAGATTCATTTCTGAGTTGGTAGGTACCTACTGCCATTTTTGACCTGCAAAAATACATTTTCTCGACGAGATGCGACATATTTGACATGTACGCCTGAAGGTGTGGGAGTATACTGCCTTTGCTTGCATTGAAATTCAATGCACAAGAAACAAAAAAAAAACATGCAAGAAATTTTTTTTAACAAAATAAAAAAAATTTGAAAATGTTACTGGTGTCAAAATTAGCCCATGTCCAAAGGAAAAATTTGTTTAAAAACAATTTGATAAAAAACACCTGTTTTTGTTTTAAAACAAACTGTTTTAAAACAAAAATGTTTTTTTTCAAAGCCTTGTTTTAAAACGTGTTTGAAACAATGTTTTAAAACAATTTGTTTTAAAACAAACAACCCTGACAAGTAGGTTTGTGTTAACTCAGAGAACCGATGCTTCACCAACTGTTTTCTCAAAGAAACTGTTCCACCATGGTCACGGATTGTAACCGATATGTGATGTCCTTAATCCAAATATGGTCATGGGGTTTTCGGAAACATGGGTACAGTTCAACAGGGTCTGATTGTCATACAGCTGCAACAGGTCTAATCATTGTCTAATGTCATAGAGCTGCAACGGGCCTGCTTGAAGTCTCGCAGAGACAGAAATCAGTGTTCTCAGCCAGCATGGCCCAAATGAACAATCATTGTTACAACATGTTGGTGACAAGCGAGTCAACCTCATCATAGGCCCAACCCTTCCCTAATCCCTCCTCAAAGAAACAATGTTTCACCAGGCATCTTGCCCATCTCAAATAAATAATCGTTTCATCATTTAGGCAACAAGTCAGCCCTTCCTAATCATAGGCCCAACCCTTCCCTCCTGGGAAAGTTGGAAAGCAAAAGTAAGTAATTTCAAGAGTGTGAAATAAAAACCTACATAACCAAGGGAATAATAGGGGCCTACCTATCTAACAAAGAGGGCTCATATAAAAGCTACGGAAGTAGCACATTAACGCTACATGCCCCCCACCAAACTTGACAATGCACCACCGTGCATGATGAAGAAAAAAAAACTAACTTTTTTTTTCTTCATGTCGCATACAAGGCCAAAAAATAAAAGAGAAATACAAACAAATAAAAAAACAAACAGAAGATGGGCTTCCAACCTGCCTCAAAACCCAAACCAGCACCAGAAGCCAGTATCTCCCCTGCAAGTCACAATTTCCACTCATAGACGAGCGGCTTTGCAGAGGAAATACTAACCAAAACCCAGAACTAGTTTAGGCCCTTTAGCAGGCCCCCCATCTTCACCATGGCGACACCTCACAAATGTATTAGGTTGGGCACCAACCTGCACCATGGTACACCAAAAGAGATCTGTTCATATCCAGATCAGAACCAAAAACCCAACCCAAAAAAAATCACAACAAAGAAAACAAAATTAGGAAAAAACTTACTGAACATCACACCTGTTCCACCTATGAAGCCTTCAAAGAATTCAAGAAATTAAACAGCTTCAACGGTATCTCCCTTTCAGGCTTGGCCTCACAATATCTCCTAAATACCGGATTTAGTTCCACTCCACTCTCCAACGGCTTTATTTTCTGATCGAACCAATTCCCACTTGCCAATTCTGCTGTTGGCTTTTCAATATTCACCCAGCTTACATGCTCCTCCATCTTCACATTGTTTTCATTCATACCAACATTACAACCTCCTTCTTGACTTTCATTGCTCCTATGAACAGCACCATCGTGGCAAAAAAGCTTATCCTTAATCACCTCTGAACCATCTGCAGAATGTTCACTTTCCATTCCATCACCATCCACCCTATCCTCCAAACAGTTTTGGTCATTTCCTGAGATTTCATCACCCTCTAGGCCAATATCCTCACCCATATCACCCTTTTCTTTGCCGTGGAATTTTGCATCATCTGTGGCTTCAAACTGTTCCTCAAGTGCAGCACAAGTCGGCAGTCGCACCAACTCCATCATCTGAATTCAAATCACAATGAATCTGCCTGATTTCTGGTTCATCATATTCATTTGCTCTGGAAAGAGAATTTCTATCGGCTTCCAAATAAACATTCACATACTTCTCTCCTAGACTTCCTAAATCACTGTTATTATGAATTTCTATGGCTTCCGCATTATCAAACTCAACATTGCTCATTTGATCTTTGCCTTTCAGAATTTTCAAAGACTCTTCACAATCCACCTGATGTGTCACACTACTCACATCCAACTTATCAGCTTGATCCGTGACTGCCTCTATCACATCTCGAACTATCCTCGCTTCCACACAAACATGAACATCACCACCAAATGGCTTCTTATATGATGCGAAAAGTTTTGGCTTCCGTGAAACTTCATCCCAAACATCTCGAAATCCTTCCTTCACCACAACATCCTCCTGCGGACAATTCAATTTCAGTCTCAACAGATCCTGCCCACTCTCACATGGCATACAGTAATTCCATAAGTATTGATAGTAGGCTTCCCAGTTCTTCCCTTTAATATTAGAATTGACCACAATCACGGAGTAAGCTTTTGGAAAACACCGGCTACACGACACCATTTTTTTTGTCCTGGGGACTAAGCACCTACCACTGATCGCAGTACCTGTCTCCACTTCCTTGATATGATAAGTCTCGAAAACTGACCCTTTCACCACTCCTTAATGGCAGCACCATGACCAGTGATGCAATGAGACCAGTGATGCAAAGTCAAGTTAAAGAAAGAAAAAACAGACCTAAACTTACCTACTCTGACGAATGGCCCACAAAATTTTATCCAGCAATTTTGACAACCCCAACTTGTTGAAGTGAATGAGGTCAACTTGACCAGATCTTTTGCCACCAGTGAATGCTTTTTCAAAAAGATTGAAACTAATTTTTCGATGATAGTATGATAATGAAAAGATATTCAAAATTTTTACTTTATCACCAGCGAGTGATCTGATGTGAACATTGACTGACTGGACATCGATTAAGTGCAATCCTGCCGGACTACTTGAAAACAATAAAGGTATGACAGGCACAGTGCATACAATGATGGAATTACAAATTTGACATAACCACTGTACAAGGCAACTGATTTGCAGTTTTATGGTCTGTAGATCTACACCCTTCAGAAAGGAATTGGTGCCAATCAAAAGAATGATATTGGAATTGACCAATTTGGATTGTCTGAACTGAAGCTTGTCGTGCAAAGAACAAATGTCTATACCTAGGAAACAAAATTGATTGTTCAGACCATAAATCCTAGCCAATCTATTCAAATGCGAGTCACCCACCAACACAAATCCACTCAAATTTCCAGACATTTGAAACAATAAAACAATGGTAGGCGATCTCAACTAACAGGTACCCGTTGCATTTGAAAGTCCGTTATTCCACACCTTTTCACGTTGGGCGCCATGTAACGATAAGAGACCACAGGGGGAGGAAAACAGCGTTCAGACTTTCAAAAGCTTATGGTACCTATCAAAAATTGAGATCACAAACCTTAATTTCCAATTACTGTCGGTATCCAGCTGAGCATCGTCTTTGTAAGGGTTTTATGCCACTGCCTTTGGCAAACAAAACAAGACCCAAACTGGTTGTAAACACCGCCTAACCAAAACCAGAGCCTGAAGTTTACAAAACCATAGTCTGTTTCTTAGAGTTCAACTAGATGAAGCTAGAGCCTAATTTTATTCATGAAAATAGAAAAGGAGGAAAATATTATCTATCACAGTGGAAATTGAAAAGTGTTTGACCAGGACGCTGAGCTTGACTAGATAAAAGAGAATGGATCCTAAGACATAAACATACCTACACAATAAAACTGACTCTGGCCAGAGTGATGACAGAACAATGATACGTTAAAACCTTGGAAGAAATATTGCACAAATTTGTAGACAGGAAATAAAGGTTCAAATGACTAGAATTATATGACAGGCACTTGAAGTTACACTGATATCACAGACATTGTTAAATATTGAAACTGGATGAGGACGGACTGATGCACGTGTCACCGATCTGCTTCCTAAAGCTTGTCCTTACGATATCCATCTTTTCCACATACAAGTAGGTTTGTGTTAACTCAGAGAACCGATGCTTCACCAACTGTTTTCTCAAAGAAACTGTTCCACCATGGTCACGGATTGTAACCGATATGTGATGTCCTTAATCCAAATATGGTCATGGGGTTTTCGGAAACATGGGTACAGTTCAACAGGGTCTGATTGTCATACAGCTGCAACAGGTCTAATCATTGTCTAATGTCATAGAGCTGCAACGGGCCTGCTTGAAGTCTCGCAGAGACAGAAATCAGTGTTCTCAGCCAGCATGGCCCAAATGAACAATCATTGTTACAACATGTTGGTGACAAGCGAGTCAACCTCATCATAGGCCCAACCCTTCCCTAATCCCTCCTCAAAGAAACAATGTTTCACCAGGCATCTTGCCCATCTCAAATAAATAATCGTTTCATCATTTAGGCAACAAGTCAGTAGGGCTGTGCGAATCGGCTTTCGAATCGAATCCTGCGAATCGAATCCCTAAGGTTCGAATCTCGAATCGAATCCGAATCAGTTGTCCAATTTCGAAGCGAATCGTCACGAATCGAATCCTTTTCTTCAAATCTCCAATCTCGATTCGAATCCCACCACATGTCTCGAATCGAATCTTTTCGAATCGAATCTGGCCAGATTCGCGATTTTCGAATCGAATCCTCGAATCGAATCACGATTCATGCAGTCCCACAGGATAGCAAACGTGAATTTTATTGTAGGCATTGCTCAGTGACACTTGTAAGCACTGTTTGGTTCCATGTTGTGGCATGCCTACGGAACTGTGGATCAATTTGGAAATTTTGAAAGATTCGAGATTCGATTCGAATATTTTTCGAATCATCGCAAAATACCGAATCGAATCATTTCGAATCGAATCCTTTACCTCGAATCTCGAATCCTGGTTCGAATCTTGCCATATTTTTCGAATCTCATCTTTTCGAATCGAATCTGGCAAGATTCGCAATTTTCGAATCGAATCCTCGAATCGAATCAAGATTCGCCCAGCCCTACAAGTCAGCCCTTCCTAATCATAGGCCCAACCCTTCCCTCCTGGGAAAGTTGGAAAGCAAAAGTAAGTAATTTCAAGAGTGTGAAATAAAACCTACATAACCAAGGGAATAATAGGGGCCTACCTATCTAACAAAGAGGTAGGGCTGGGCGAATCTTGATTCGATTCGAGGATTCGATTCGAAAATCGCGAATCTTGCCAGATTCGATTCGAAAAGATGAGATTCGAAAAATATGGCAAGATTCGAACCAGGATTCGAGATTCGAGGTAAAGGATTCGATTCGAAATGATTCGATTCGGTATTTTGCGATGATTCGAAAAATATTCGAATCGAATCTCGAATCTTTCAAAATTTCCAAATTGATCCACAGTTCCGTAGGCATGCCACAACATGGAACCAAATAGTGCTTACAAGTGTCACTGAGCAATGCCCACAATAAAATTTACGTTTACTATCCTGTGGGACTGCATGAATCGTGATTCGATTCGAGGATTCGATTCGAAAATCGCGAATCTGGCCAGATTCGATTCGAAAAGATTCGATTCGAGACATGTGGTGGGATTCGAATCGAGATTGGAGATTTGAAGCGAAGGATTCGATTCGTGATGATTCGCTTCGAAATTGGACAACTGATTCGGATTCGATTCGAGATTTGAACCTTTGGGATTCGATTCGCAGGATTCGATTCGAAAGCCGATTCGCACAGCCCTACAAAGAGGGCTCATATAAAAGCTACGGAAGTAGCACATTAACGCTACACATGGGTTTCTAAAACTGAACCGCAATTTATCTGCACCGATGGTTTGCACTTGAAACCATGTTTTCTTTTTACTGCCGATCGCGACGGCGTCTTATCTCAACACAAAAAGATACATGCTGCCTCGGTGAAAGAACACGACGACTTGATTGTTGTTGTGGTAATTGCCGAGGCAAAAAAATGATGCATGTCTGACCGGGGTTTACCACGTCCAATGGCTTTTACTGTCTGTGGCCCCCAACATAGATTTAAAAAAAAAAAAAAAAACAGAGAATGGCTGGCGGCGGGCAAATCTGGACGCGTGTAGAGAGAGTGAAAGTGTTAAAAAGGAAAAAACTACGTGAACGCTTGGCCGAACGAGAACGGGAGCTAAAAATTGAAGGACGGTCTGGAGGAAGACGAATTTGGGCATGTGTACAGCGGTGGAGAGGTCTTGTGGAGGGCAATGGCCAAGACCAGAGAAGGGTTGAAGACTGTGAGCAGGGCTGTAAAAAATGATTTGCCGTCCCAGCAACCTGCGCACAAGTTTGCCGTCCCAGATGGGCCTTGCCGTCCCGGAAAAAACCAAATTTTCGATCAACGATTCAACGAATGCAAGTGCTCCAGGCTAAACACGGAACACCCGAAAAAGCAAAGAAGAAAAAATAAAAGAAAAGCGAGACGAAGACACTTCGGTTTGCGTTTCCGCATCAGGCAGCATCTGCTGTGCTGATCAGACGACGGTCGACGCAACATCAGCTCCTGCCGGAATTTCAAAAATCAAAAAAAAAACTGAAAACACCATTTTTCACCCTCCCGCCATATTTTTGCGACTTTTTCACTGTTAATCACAATTTTAGTCTTCAAATGCATAAAAGTTGGTATTTATGCCCACCAAGTGCTTCAAACCACAACAAATTGAGGAAAAACTTGAAAAAAATGGAGGAAAAACTTGAAAAAAAAAAAACCATCACATTTCAACAATTTCAATTGGCCGCCATTTTGACCCCACTTTCCGGTTCTGAGGAAACGAGCGTCTGCTTGATCGCACTTGTGTCCACTTTCCGAATGTTCGATTTTCGACCGCCGCTGAACTGAAAGTCGCGTTTCGCGAAAAAGGCTGCCAACACGCAGACCAAAATGCGAGGCGCAGTCAAAATGTCCGAAACTCTGCTGCGAATGCAAAATTTCGGAATGTTGTCCGATCGTGATGAATAAAAGACTGAAATGCGCCCTGATTCTGTCGGAATGATTCTGTCCAACCTTGATTAGGTAGCTACTTGTTTATTCCCTGCTTAGTTTATGAAACATTCAAAAACAATTGTGAGACTGCGAATGCCGAAATCAATCGGAAAATTGCCTTTTACAGCCGACTCCGAAAACGAATACCCGTGGTTCGGCGTTTTTTTTTTCTTTGCAGCAGCACCACAGACTTCAATGGCACAGAACAGCATTGTTTTGTCAAAATTGTTTTTGACAAAACAATTTTCGCAAAACACTTTTGACAAAACAACACAACAACCCAAGCGGCACAGTCATATGGACCCAGGACGGGACCCACATGGGGCCCATGTGGTGATTCGGGGCGTTATGTGGGGTGATTTTACCATCTCCACATACCATATGGAACCCATAGGGGACCCATGTGGGACAGTTATAGGGGCCTGTCGGCATGGTTTTTCCACGTGGGCCCCATGCAAAATATTCACATGGGCTCCATGCAGCGGAACCCACATGGTGCCCACATGCGTTTTTGACATCGTGTGGGGTCACCCATATGGGGCCCGCACGGTGGACCCGCATTGGCCCCATGTGAAATTCCCGCATGGGGCCAATCCATGTCGTTCATAATTTTCACGACAGATGGTGACAAAAAATAAACAGCGCTATTCTTGAAGAAACACGTTTGCCTGGCGAAAAACGGTCACATGAAAATGTATTTTCAGATCATAACAAGGAAGTAAAATAACTCCCATCCACTTGGATCACATTCGTTTTAATTGTTATGTCCAGCGACCCTCCACCCGATAGATGTCTGTTTTTGAAAACCGGGCGTGTCAAATAAAAGTCGTTCACAATTGGAAATTAAGAAGAACTGAAGCACATGGAATGGAGGAACATCGTCTCAACACAAGTCGAATGTCGTCGGAAGCACTCATCACATTTGGGCGAAGTGAAATGCCGTGGACCTGTCGGAATCATTGATATTGGGAACACTCGAAACGGCAAAATTTCGGGAACACTCGAAACGGATTTCTGTGAAAACTTAATCTGTCACCCATATGGGGCCCACATGGGCCCCATATGGGCACACCCAGCTCGGATGGGACTAACCACATGGGGCCATGTGGTAAGAAATGTCAACACTTTCATATGGGGCCTATGTGGAGATGCCCACGTGGGTCCCAGCTAAAGTCCCAGTTTTACCCCATGTAGGCCCCATGTGTGTCGCTTGGGAAGAGTTTTGATTTTGATTTGGCGAGGCATTAATTTTCGAAACTGTCGGTTTTCGTCTCTCATTCGTTTGACAGTTCCCTTCTATGAGATTTTCACGATTTTTTGTTGATCTGTCTGGTTGTTTGTTCAACAGAGTCCATTTGAACAGACTCTGTTCCGCTCCTGCTTCAATTTGAAATGTGGTGCGGCGCTGTCCCGAAAGGAAAATTTCGCTGGCCTTCCCTTTTCAATTGGACCCGCCTGCAATGGCTTATTGAGGCCACATCCGCTGTTGTGGCCGACAACTGGAAAACAGGCAGACGAATTCATGTCTGGAAAATCACAAAATCATGTTTCGGTTGTTTTTCCGTCTGTGATTCGTTTTGTTCAAGCAAACATGCGCCGAATAAAAACGGAAAAAAATTTGAGACGCCGAGATTCGAACCCGCGATCATCGGATCCCAAGACCAATTTCTCAACCACTGAGCCACCAGATAGCGAGAATTTCGGTTCTCAAATCGTGCTAAATGAAAGTTCTCGGATATTCAGGAAAGGAATATCTGACAATTTGGACACCACTGTCGTGGCCCCGCTCCCACTTTCGTTCTGCTGCGATTTTTGGTGCGGACCATTCTGAAAATGAACGCACTCTGCAAGCATCCACTTGAATTTTTTTTTTTCATTGAAATTTGATTCCATTGAAAAATTTATCCTTCAGAAAAAAATAAAAAGAGCCACCGCATGGACGCCCCAAGCGCACATAAAGGTGGGCGTTGGCATGGTATTTGCGAGGAAAATATGTGAACGTCGGTCCAGCTGCGTCCTTTTCAATCACAGTCATCCTGTTAGCGGGTTGACAGGTTGCGATTGCTCTTAAAAAGCGTAAACTATTTTTTGTCTTGCTCATCATGGTGTTCTCCAGAGACAATAAATGTTGAAAAGACTCAACAGGTTCGCATTTTCCCCGACCACATCGATTCCAGTCCCGACAATTTTTGGAATGCTTCCTTGGAGCATGGCGTGGTTCTGTCATGTGGACTCACCTTTGGGAACACAGGGTCGACGAGGGCCAGTGACCTCGTTTCATTTATCCCACCTTCCCTTTCCAAAAATGTCTCTAGGTTTTCCTTCCTAAACAACTACGTGTTTCTCTGGAACAACTTGGCATTTCTCATGACATGCTAAACCTATCAGGGGCCAGTTTTTTATCTGTCATAAAGCCTAAACTTAGTTTTTCGCCCTAGTAGGTAGGTAATAGGTATAGTAGTTAGGCCTAGGTAGGTATATAGGTTTCTTTGATCATGCCCCCATTTCGCTTCCTTGGAGATAAATGCTAATTGTGCCTTTTCCTTTTTTTCCATGTTTTTCCATGTTTCATGCACTAAAAATTGAGGTACCTACCGAAATTGATATATTTGTGACCAAATTGATTTCTTGTTGTTGTGTTGTCTATTCATCCGAGCCTGTTGTCGAACTGTCACCATCTGGACAATGCCATGCTGGAATCTTCACGTCGCCTGAGCTGGTTCGTGTTCTCTTATTTTTATTTTTCTGGCCACATTTCTTGACAATACCCACCATGGGTTTCTAAAACTGTACCGCAATCTCTCTGCACCGATGGTTTGCACTTGAAACCATGTTTTCTCTTTTATTGACGATCGCGACGGCGTCTTATCTAAACACAAAAAGATACATGCTGCCTCGGTGAAAGAACACGACGACTTGATTGTTGTTGTGGTAATTGCCGAAGCAAAAAAATGATGCATGTCTGACCGGGGATTACCACGTCCAATGGCTTTTACTGCCTGTGGCCCCCAACATAGTTAATAGTTTGATCTTTTCTCGCCGATGTTTGTCGTCGGGAACGTCTTGAAAACAGATCCCGCCATCTTTTCTTTCAACCGCTTGTCTGAATCTCCTGCGTCATCACAGGTCCCAAGATCTTTCATTCGACTGCCGACGCCGGCCAAGAAAGGGTGGAAATTTTTCACTTCGTTTGGATGTGGCTGTTGAAGCATTTCTGAGCATTTCCACAAATTTCTCACGAGGTTTGTGCAATCACAATGCGCCAAAAGACCTTTTGTGTATCGGGGTGACTTTTTCAATGTTCAGGGAAAACGAAAATGAATCGGTCGGCAGACCGTCGGCCGATGTTTCATTTTGAACCGTCGGACCGAATTTGAGTTGATTGGCCGAAATTCGGTCGGCCGACGGTCCAAGATGAAAGATCGGCTGATCGATGGTCTTCCGACGGATTTTTTGTTTTTTTTTCTGAATCTGATTGTTTGAACAAAACCCTGATGAAAAGCTTTTTTGGCGCATTGACCAATCTGTGAGAAATTCTGGAAATGTTTCGGCAGCCTCTTCGAAACTGGCGAAAGAATTTCACTCTTTTTGACTGACGTCGGTGGTGAGATCCATCGGCGCGTCAGCAGATTTTTGGTGTGCTGCCTGGGCAGGTCCCAGGCAGCACACCAAAAAATTCAATGGGTTGCTCAGCATCATTGCGGGTGACGCAAACGGAAATCTGAAAAGGTCAGACTCAGACCACCTTGAAACCACTTGCCCATTCTTCCCATTCCATTTGGTGGATGAGCTGTGAATGAATCTTCAAATTGTCGCAGTCGCAGGGCCCCAACTTTGGTTTTCAATGTTATTTGCATCTATATTTCCAAGCAAATCTTCTCCCGAAAGTGATAAAAATTCTTCCTGCCGTCACAAGGTCTGCCTTGCCGTCCCAAGTGGTGCTTGCCGTCCCTGCAACCTGGTTGCAAGGTTGCTCCTCTTTTTGCAGCCCTGACTGTGAGGGAGTACAGATGACTATGTTGGCGGCATTGCAGGAATATGTAAATGAAATTTGGGGCCCGGCCAAAATGGGGGGATGTGAAGATTCCTGGAGAAATGGACCAGTGAATATGGGGCTGGACAATTTGGTGAACATAATCAGCATGGAAGAATTGGGTAGGGGGCTTGCGAAACTTAGTGTGGGAAAGGCTTCTGGTGAAGATGGTGTGTTAGCAGAAGGTCTGAAGTGCCTGGGGACTCGGAGTAAGGAGAGGCTTCAGGCAGAGTTTAATGACATCCTACTGCAGCGGCAGAGAGTTCCAGATGAGTGGAAAAAGTCAGAGTTAATATGGTTTATAAAGGAGGTGGGAAAGATAAGGGTTCTATTGGGAGTTATCGTCCTGTTGCAGTCACCAGCCAGGAATACAAGTTGTTTGTTGGTATTTTGACTGCGAGATTGGAATGTTGGCTGGAGTCAGCAGGATGCTTGGGTGAAATGCAGCGAGGATTTCGAAAGGGCCGACAGGTGTGTGATAATCTGTTCATTATTTCTCAAGTGATTGAGTGTGCACGAATTGAAAAACGGGACTTGAGGGCTGTGTTTGTTGACATCAAGGGCGCATATGACAGAGTGAGGTGGCAGGATATCTGGATGAGGCTGAGGTCAGTGGGAGTGTGTGACATGTTTGTAGAAATCATTCAGGCTTTGTACAGAGGTAGTATGTATGATTTTCATTGGGGGGATATCGTGCTCAGTGGGGTGGAATGCAAGTCAGGGCTTCGCCAAGGCTGTCCAATGTCACCATTGCTCTTTATCGTGGTGTTGGGGGAGTTGGAGGAACGCATCGATAGACTTGGGGGGAAGTACGGTTTCAAGTTATGGGATTGGTCCAGAGGGGGGCATGGCGAGTCCTTCACGCTCTCTGGTTTGTTTCTGGCTGATGATATTGTGTGGCTGGGTGAAAAGGAGGCTGATATGAGGATCCTAATGAGTGAGACATTCAGATTTGGAACTGAAAAGGAATGGTTGTTTAGCGAAGAAAAAACAAAGGTTGTGAATTTCTCCGGGAATTGGGAGGGCACGGGTGGCCTGGTTGTTGGGGATTGGGATATTGAGAGGGTGGGATGCTATAAATACCTGGGCGTGGAGCTTTCAGACACAGAGGATTATCTTGCAACATTCAAGGCTTAGGGCAAAGGCAAGGAGGTTAGGTGGAATGACGAAAAGTATGGATAAGTGGGCATTGTGTCGTCCAGAAATGATGAGATGGATGTGGAAAGGTGTTGTGGTGCCAGCTCTTGACATATGGTCGGGAGGTATTATGTTTGGGAGCGGCGGTTGAAGGCCTTTTGAACAGTGTCCAGAGAGATGTTGGTTTGAGGGCCATGGGGGGAAATAGGCTGGTAGCTCAAGCTGGGTTGGATGGAGAGTGGGCATGTGCAAGTTTTGAGGTCAGAGAAGCTAGAGCTAAGATTGGATACTTGGCAAGGCTGCAATACATGGATCGGGACCGGTTTGCGAAGAAGGTTTTCATGTATGTGCAGGCAATGAGTAGTGGAACATCATGGCAAAAACGGATTCGTCAAATTGAAAGGTGGAAGGGTACATTAGGGTGGGGCAGGTACATGGATCTGGAATCCGAGAAAGATTGTGTACGCAGAGAGAGGAGAGAGATTGAACAGGAGCAGTGGCATCGGTGGAGAAGGGAAGTGTCACAAAAAAGCTCACTGACTGGGTATTCTGCAAAGGATCAAATGCGTTGGGATTAGTGTTCGTAAATTCCCGGGAATTTATTTTCGAGGGAATATTCCCGGGAATATTCCGGGAATATTCCTTTTTCGGGAATTTTGGGAACAAACGAAAATTCCCGGGAATTTTGGGAATATTCCCGGGAATATTCCCTCATTGGGAATTTTGGGAATATTCCCGGGAATTTTGGGAATATTCCCGGGAATTTTGGGAATATTCCATGGAATTTTTTGATCATTCCCAGGAATTTTGGGAATATTCCTGTGAAAATTCAAATTTTGAAAATCACTGGGAATTTTTGGAATATTCCCATGTGGCACCTACTTTATGATTTTCCTGTGGGAACTTCAATTTTTTTCAAACTCAAGTAGTTCGTGGTTGTTGAGCAAGATTATCACATTTTGCCAGTTTCCATATGAGTCATTTCGCCATCATCGCCAGACCAGATACAGGCTGGCGTGAAAATGCAAAATGCACGAAAGCAGCAAAATGTTGATTAATTAATATGGCTAAAGTCAGCCGGGCTGTGAATTCTGTGGTACCTATATCATTTTCAAAGGGCGAATCTGTGGCGGCGTAATTTCAGAGATTCCTGGGACCTGTTTCAATTGCGATACTTAGCCTTAAGTAGTGCTTAATCCTGTACTTAGGAAGAGATAAGTATTCCCCACCGGTTTCAATTGCTATGCTTAGTTGTGTTCCTCAGGTAGGTTACACTTAAGCCACTAAGTATTCCTTAGTTGCTTTGCATTGCGCTAAATGGCAGCTTCAGTAGTTGTTTAGGAGAGCCTCCAAGCTCTCCTATCTCTCAAATGATGACATAGACTCTTCATTTTCGTTGCTTATTTTAAATTTGTTGGTTTTCTTAGTTATTTTTTTCATAGGTTCACAGGGGAAATGGATCTTATTCTGCATATTATTGAGCAGGAGAGACCTCCTAAACGTTTTTGTGAGCGAGTAGCAGTTGCTGAGCTTTCAGACCAAGAGTTTAAAGCTCATTACTGCTTCTCGGAGCTCTTTTGAACTGTGTTGGGCGTTTTTGGGTGATGCCGTCCAGTCTAGAACAATGACAGGGCATGCAATTCCTGCCAAAACCCGAGTTTGGTGTGCAACAATGTTGCTTTTTTTAATAAAAAATCAAAGAAATCGATTTTTTTGATTTTAGGCCTAATGAATTTTTCGTGAGTGAAAAATCATGATCACAAAACCAATATCGATGCCTATATCGAAAAAAAAACTTTTAATCGTGATTTTTAGCAAATTTTTTTTCGTCGTCACTAGCGAATATTTTCGCCAGGTAGGTACCTACCTACCTACCAATCTGGTGGTGGAAATGCGGAACTGCGGATCCCGCAACTTTCCGGGCTAACCGACATGATTTCGTTAGAAGTGCGGAATTGACCGTTGCAAGTGCGGAACACATGGAAACAGGTGTGGTATCGACAGTTGGAAGTTCGGAACGTCTGGAAGCAGGTGCGGAACCCACAGCTGTAAGTGCTGAAATAAAGATTACAGTGCGGAACCGATAGTTGGTTTGAAGTGCGGAACACAAGATTACCTACAGGTGCGGAACCGACAGTTGGAAGTGCGGAATATCTGGAAACAGGTTCAGGAACCGACAGCTGAAGGAAATCAAGATTATGGCGTGGGACCGGCAGTTAGAAGCACAGAACTCGAGATTGCAGGTGCGGAATCGACAGTTGGATGTACGTAAACAGGTACGGAACATGTGGAATCAACAGCTTCAACTACTGCAAGTGCGGAAATCTAGACTAAGGTGTGGAATCGATAGTTTGAAATGAGGAACTAACAGTTGGCAACATTTTAAAATCTCATATGCTCTCATATCTCGAAATGTTCCGGAATCAGAATAGTTTTTTTGAATCAACATGGAATCGCACATCCCTGTCTAAAGCTATCTCTCGTACCATCACCACACAGCGCATTTGATAGCAATCATCTAATATATCATCAGCTAAAATGAAAACAATCAAAAAGGTAGGTACCTAGATGTTATGACGAAGGTGTAAAAACTTGCACGGTTCAGCAATGGAAACATCTCACAGCAAAAAGATCTATGCATGTCGTACCAACCCCTTTAAATAGCAGAGACCATGGCCTTTAGGTATAAAATCCCAGTTTTTCTAACAAGAATCAAAATTTGATCTCGAATCTAACCCCTCTTCACCGGCAATGCCAAAACCCCATTCTTGATCCTGAATGGAGGATAAAATCTGGACCTGTGTTGGAAAAATGTATGAAAACCAAAACAAAGCAGACAAAAGAAAATCATTTACCGCCAAATCGTGAAACCCTTATCAAATTTGCATCAAATTATCAAATTTGATAACCAAAGTATCGCATGAAATTATCAAATCGCATCAAATTAGGCAATGTGCATGCATGCTGACGAAAATGCTTTTAATGTTTGGCATTCATATTTTGTTGATTTTTTTTTCTTTTTGTTTTTCTTTTCTCCTTTTGTTTTTCTTTTCTCCTTTACTCCCGTTTTGTGTACCCGCCTGACCAATGCATTGAATACAGCACATACTGAAAGTGAATGCTGTGCCTACCTCTCAATTTTCTAGTAAAAATGGGGCAAAGTGATAATTGAGGCCAAAGTAGAAGAAACGGTTCACAGGCAGCCATGACAGCAATAAACATGAATCTGCTCAGGCAGCACAACTTAAGTATTACTTACAAGCAGGAAAAACTAAGGAACGGTAATTGAAACCCACTGAGAACAGTCTAAGATGAGACTTAGGAATGCAGAGAAAGGTAATACTTACGTCTTAAGCATTACTTAAGTTAAGTATCACAATTCAAACAGGTCCCTGGCCTGTTTGCGAATGTTTTTTTTTTTCAATTCCAATTTTCCTTTCTTTCGAAATAATTTCTATTCGAAAAATCATACTTCACATTTTGGTAGGTACCTGTTTAGCAGAGTTCGTTCAACAGTGAGCAGTTTTGCTCCCTTGAAATCATCGTGTGGGGCTGCTCCCGTCTCAGAGACTTGTTGGTGAAAATTTATTAACATTTGCTCCTTCTTGACGAGCATGATCAAGAGTTCGCGACTGCAGGCTCATGTCTGGTTTTGGTAGCTTTTACTGACGAAATCTTGTGTTGAAATTGCCTGCCGACTGCCCATGTTGGAACTGCGTGGGCGGACTGGGTCTAACCTGCACACCAAAAGAAAAGGGAAGTTGTAGGTACCAATACGCTTTGGGCCAACAAAAAGAATCTGTTCCAATTTTTCATTTTTTTTTCAAAGTGACAAAAAGATTGTTTTAATTTTAAAATGTCAGCTGGCAACCAACATGTAGAATGTAGAATTTTCATGTAGAATTAGTGCTGCAAAGATGTGTAGATATTGCATAATGTTCAACAGTCGTAAAGAAGTAGATGGAAGTTGGTTGTTTTTTACTCTTGGGGTAATCTAGGGTAAGATTTCACCAGATTTATGGCAAATGCACATTCACAGCCTTGGGTTGAACGTAGACAAGAAAAAGGAGCAAAGGGCTCAATGGGGAGAGCAAGCCCACAACAATTAAATTTTAGGAGAGCTGCCATCCTCACCCCTTCATAGCAGAAAATACACTTATCAAAGTCCAACCCCTCAGGTACCCCTTTTATGCCCAACGCTGGCTGCTCTGAAGACAAAAAGTCAAAGGACTTGCGATTACCTAGGTATAATTTTTAATGTGAAATATTCAAATGCAAGAATTTTGCTGGAAATTTTGAATGAAAATTCCCGGGAATTTTGGGAATATTCCTGGGAATTTTGGGAATATTCCCTTGGAAACATTTCAAAATCAAAAACAGTCAGAAAAATCAATATGAGACTGGAAATATTCCCGGAATTTTCATTGAAAATTCCCGGGAATTTTGGGAATATTCCCGGGAATATTCCCTCGGGAACTTTCCCAGAGGGGCGGGAATATTCCGGGAATATTCCCGGGAATTTTGGGAATATTCCCGGGAATATTCCCTCACTCCGAACACTAGTTGGGATGGAATATATGATGGTTCTTTTGGCAGCGACTTGTATCGGGCCAGGGTGGGTGCTCTAGAAACTGCGAGACGGTTGCGTTGGGTGGATGGGAAGGAGGAATGCAGGCTCTGTGGGGCAGAGTCTGAGGACTTGTGCCGCATATTCCTGAGGTGCAAGTCAATGATTGAAGAGAGGGGTTTTTCTGGGTGGATGGATGTGGACAGGGGTGTTCACAAAGAGCAGGAATGGGCACTTGTTCGTGAACGACTGGGAATAGGGAGGGAGAAGGAATCAGACCAGTGGGTGGAACATGCGAAGCAATACCTATCTTGTTAAGTGGAAGGGAAAGGTTTCTGCTGCCTAGGAGTGAGGGTGGTTGGAGATTTTGTTTTTCTTTTATCTATTTTTTCGGATCCGATCTGGTACATTGCCACGAGGTTGATATACATGAGGTTTGGGAAAGGGTCGGGGACCCACGCCCAGACCTAAGCCGGGAACCTGTCCGGAGACGGCGGCCCATGTTGGCGGCCCCCCACTGCGTGGTCAGTGCAAAACCTTTTTCACGCAGCTGGGAAGAGGGAGCGTGCGTACTGCTGGCGAACGCCGCTGGTGCTTCCGTGACTCCCTGCGCTTGTTAACCGGCAGTTGCTGGACAGCGCTCTTGCCGCGTGACTGACACAAGGCAAACCATTCCCCCGTTGTGGTGCACTGAAAAGGGGAAGTTCTCATCTTTTGTTTCATTTTATTCACTTTGTTGCATCTTTATTCCTTTCAAGTAGGTACCTACCTATTTCTTTGTCATCTTTATTTCTTTTCTATTTTCTTCTTTTGAAAAAAAAGTTGCCTCTTTTGAAGTTGCTTTGCTTCCTTCCTTCATCCTTTTTTCTCTTTCTTTTTTCCTATTTTAGATTAATGACGAATGTGAATGTGAACAGTTGGACGAACAACTGTGGTGAGGGATGTCTGACGAGCTCGGGAGATGACACTAAATAGATGACGAAGGAGGTGTAATGACGATGCCTAGCCCGGGAGATGATTGATCTGACGCTGAGCAAATTTCAAAGCTAAAATTCAAAGTTAAGTTTTTCTGTTTTCGTTTTCATTCATTTTTGTCTTTAGGTAGGTAGGTGGGCCTGACTTAAACTTATCTTATATTCCAGGGCAAGAGGAGCTTTGCACATGTTTGTGAAGGAGCAGTCTCGTTTGCATCTTTTGATGTTTTGCTGTGTGGTTCAAGTTTGAGTTGGGCCAGATAGTGGTTATGTATTTCTATAATGTAGGTAGGGTGGAGTGGGGTAATTGGGAATTGGGGCAATTGGGAACGGGTGTCTGCATTCTGAAGGGTCTATGAAATTTTGCACAAAAATTAATTACAGTTCATTATCCACCTTTAATACAGCTCCAGATATCAAATTTAAGCTACTCTGTTGAATTGCTAAATTTTGGAGATACATTCCAAATTGAGTCATAAAAAATTTCGTCAAACAGTTTTTAAGTACCTGCCTAATTCAGATTTCACACCAACTTCTACTGCTTCAGGCAAGTGTTTCTTTAATTACATCTTTTCAGCAGTGTCTGCAGAAACCTTGTGCATGATGAAAACATCTTACAGTACAGAAATCAGGACTTGTCAGCTGTTCCTTTTTACCCCATCATAAAAATTACACTGGGGTAAATCGGAACACATGACATGGGGTAATTGGGGTCACATAAGATGTGGGTATCGTTTGGTGTTGGATCCTCAAACAAAATAGCATGGCTGCAAATTTCACGGGCAAAAGCATTTGGAAACCTAAAACCAACTGCACCACCTGTAAATTTCAGCACCATGCCTTTTTGTTTAAAAATTTCCGGTCCAAGACGAACCATCAGCATGCCACGTGTCTATAAGAAGAAACGTCCAGGACCCACTTGTACACTTGAGGATGTGCAAAAGGCTGTGTTTGCTGTGGAGCAGAAAATGCTGACATTCAGAGCAGCTGCAGAGGAATATGGTATCCCGAAGACAGTCTTGTTCAACATGGTAGGCGGCAGGAAAATTCCCAAGGAAAAGCTAGGGGCAGGCCGCAGCTGTGTATTCTCACCTGCTGAGGAGAAAGAGTTGGTTTCATGCCTGGTGGCCAGAGCTCGTTTTGGCTACCCTTGTGATAAGGATGAATTCCTTTCCCTGGTTGAAGAATATGTCAGCAATAACGGGATTGCCATTCCATTAAAAAATGGAAGAGAATTGAATTGGATGGAATTGAGGGACCGAAAAATGGTTCATGATGTTTTTCCTGGGGCTATTAGTATTTTTGAGAAAAAATGAGGTTGAAAAAATGCTGTGAGCTTCTGGTGTGGTGAAACAAACATCATGCTACAGATCTGTCTGGTACTGATCAAGGGACATTATTAGTTTACCTGAAGGTTTCCTATGTGTCAGAAGGTTTCCTATGTGTTTACAGTCTTATTCAGTTCGATGTGAGCTAGTTTTTAAATGTTTTCACTGCAACCATAAAAATATCTATTGAGACAATCTTTGTCTGTGTGGCTTTCATGCACAGAAATTGCTGCTTGTGATTACTGAATCCGTTTGTTGATGTTGATGTCATTTCCCCGTATCACAGTCTTTCAGTGCTCAAAGTGCATGGGAACTATTGGAGTGTACATTCCTGCCCACCCTAAATGGTGTGGAAATACACCTCCCACAACTCCTAGACCCTCATCCACTATGAAAAAGTGATCCTACTTTGAGCTCTGCGGGAACACTTTTCGCTCTATAGCAACTCTATACCTACCGACAATTTCCGTGCCCTGTTTGATGGATGAAGTGCTCTGAAGTACGAAATAGGTCGGTAAAGGTACCCTGAAATGTTTGCTCGTTTCCTTTTTCCAGACACCATACATGCCCTTTTTTCAGGACGCACTGAGCACTGACTTTTGAGCACTGTATTTTTTTCTTTTATGTTTTGATAAATAAAATGAACAAAAGAAAAAGAAAATTTGAAGGCAGTGATTAGAAGAATGTGACGTTATCACTGTGAAGCCCTCTCTGAGCCTTCACTGTTATCACTGTGAAGCCCTCTCTGAGCCTTCACTTTCTTTTTTATTTTGTATTTTGCTTGAGGAACCAACAATGTTATGTCCTATTTGAATTTTGCAGCACAGATTGCCGATATTACAAACGATTATTATCTCTGTTCCACGTACTTTTTAGTAAAAAAGGGGTAATTGGGAACAATGTAAAAATGCCGGATTTTTGACTGAAACATGTCTGGGAGTGTTTTTGTTCCCATTTCCCCCTTGTCATGCCTCTAGTCTTGCAATAGAACCTGAGATGGTTGTTCTCAATTACCCCAGAACAATCGGGGTAATTGGGAACAGGTGGGGTAAAAGAGAACATCTGAAAAATAGGATTACATTTATCCTATTTCATCAAAGCCATGTGTCACTCAATGAAAAACAAAGCAAACTTGTTGTGCTCCCATTCATTTATGGAAAAAGTTTTGTGTTCTACGGCATCAGTGTGTCGGAAGTCAAAACATTCAAAACTGTCCCCAATTACCCCACTCTACCCTATGTAATTTTGTGTTTCGCTGGGGTTTTGTGAGTGAGTGAAAGATGTTTTTCTTCAATTGTTTTGTCTTTTTAGTCGAAAGTAAATTTTAGGTTGTGGGTTTTTGCCGAAAAGAAGGCATCATACCTTACGTCTTGTCTTGTGTCTTGTCTTGGCTCCCAGTTCGACAATTCCTCGACGATGTGATGTCTTCCCGGCCATTGGTTTGGCCGCGTCAGGCCCACAGCGTGGCCCCACGTTCCCCAGACTTGAACCCGTTTGCCATCTCAAATCAAAGGTTTGCGACAGCCCCAAGACCTTGGGGTGACGGACCTTGGAACCTTTGTCAGATCAATCTCCCTACAAGATCAGCCCAGTCTTTGTCCTTTATCCCTCCTATCCTCAACAAAAACATCGACAACGACAGGTATTCATTCTTTCACCGTTACCTCTTTTTGTGGAATCAGTTACATTTTCCCCGAAATGTCTCAAACATAACAGAAGCTCAATTCGCTTCTGCGTCTCATGCCAAGTTACTCACCTTAAAAAGTGCTTCCACTTCACCGAGGACTTTGGTAGGCAGTTAGGTATTTACCCGCATCATTTCTAATTTGCTTCCCCTCTTCCTCTTTCCTTTATTTTTTACTGACATTCAGGGCACTTTTTATTTGCCACTCGTGTGACTTGACCTTGTGGAACTGCGGGCCGGAATTACAGCTGAGGCGGCTGCCGTCACGCCCGTTATGATCACGAACATATCTTTCGTATTTCCCCCAGTCTCTTTCGTTGCACGGGTCAAAAAACCGTTTGGATGCTGTTCTGTCGCTTGCAGAGCGTTTTCAGTGTTGCCACTCACCTGGAAATCCTGGAAAACCTGGAAATTACAGGGAAATGGAATTTTAACCTGGAAACCCTGGAAATTACAGGGAAACTAGCTGAAAAAGCCAAAAAACCTGGAAAATCCAGGGAAATCAAATTTCGGCAATGATGAACTTGAGCTGCAGAAAAATACAATAACATTCGGGAAAACCGAAAAATACAGAAAAGCACAATTTACATTACATTACATACAGCAAAGCAAATTTTCTATGATCACCACAAAACAATTTTCTCAATTTTCATTTAAAACAGGTCTCAAAACTGCTTTGTCGTCCTGGAAATCTGCGGATTTTTACCTGGAAAATACAGGGAAATTGGAAATGGAAATCGAGTGGCAACCCTGTTTTTTGTGGATTTGCGAAGTTTAATTTATTTTGATATTTTTGCAGTGTCGGGTGCTCGGTTGTCCGGGAAGCTTGTTTTCGAAACCTGCCGAAATCGCAGGTGCACGGACGTCATTTTTTTATTGCAGACGCTCTTCAAGCACATTTCGCCGTGGTGGTTAAGGCATTGGACTGCTGATCTGGCGCATGGGGATCAATTCCAGTTGGCGTCAGATTTTTTTCCAGATTTTTGCGACTGGGAGACATTTTGCATTTTTGTTGCTGGGGGACACCAGGCCAGGGTTGGGCATAGGGGGGTAGGGGGGGTTACCCCCTGGCCTTCGCCGAGGTTACCCCCCAGCTTTTTTCCTTGGGTACCTACCCTTGGCCGAAGTCCTGTGTGTGCCCTGCATGTACTGATACAAAGTACAGTATTCCTCTTGTCTCTCATCTTAATCTTTCTCTTGTCTTCTTGCAATGATAATGAAAATCTTGCAATGATGATGTGAGAAAGTGGCTCATCTGGCATTAAGAGGTAGATGCTTTGTTTTGATTTGCTGATGATTGAAAATGACACAAAAACTCAATCCAGAAAGTCATGTCCAACGGGTTTTTCCTTGCTCCATCTATTGCGACTGCCGAACCTCCAGGATAAGAGACTTGTGATGTCGTAAAATGGCATCTGCCGACCCCTAATTTACCAAGAAACTTCAGCTTTTGGGGGATGCTGTCCCCCAAACCCCCTGCCGGGGGTTCTGCCGCCTGGACCCCCGCTGGGTGGCGCAACCCCCTAGACCCCCCTTTCTGTGTGTGTGTGGCTGCCGCCCCAGACCCCCTGCACTTTGCGTGCCTTACCTCCCCGTCTCAGACCTCTTTACCCCCTCTAAGGTACCCTACGGCCTACCTTGCCCATCCCTGCACCAGGCGATGGGCGGAAACCCAGAGTGGGTCAAGGTGGGGCAGGAAAGGTTCGGTCAGGTTGAAATAGCTTTAAAATTTTTTGTTAGTGGTGTATAAATGAGGTTTTTGTTGCAATGACGTCAGTGCAACCTGCGATTTCGGTAGTTTCGAAATGCGCGTCCGGGCAGGTGTCCGGTTTTCAGTGCTGAGGTGTCCGGGCATCCGGTTTTCAGAAACCACATTTCCCACATTTTCCACGCCTGCATGATCCACATCCACGCCGGCACGATCCACATCCATGTCGGCATGGTCCGCATCCATGCCTGCACGGTCCACACTCACGCCAGGCATGATCCACATCCACACCGTCACGATCCACATCCATGTCGGCACGGTCCACATCCACGCCGGCGCGGTCCACATCCATGCCGGCGTGGTCCACATCCATGCCGGCACGGTCCACATCCATGCCGGCACGGTCCACATCCATGCCGGCACGGTTCACACTCATGCCGGCACGATCCACATCCACGCCGGCACGATCCACATCCATGCCGGCACGGTCAACATCCACGCCGGCGGGGTCCACATCCATGCCGGCACGGTCCACATCCATGCCGGCACGGTCCACATCCATGCCGCCACGGTCCACATCCATGCCGGCACGGTTCACACTCATGCCGGCACGATCCACATCCACGCCGGCACGATCCACATCCATGCCGGCACGATCCACATCCATGCCGGCATGGTCCGCATCCATGCCGGCACGGTCCGCACTCACGCCGGCATGATCCACATCC
>JASGXE010003913.1:0-25699 GCA_030068105.1 Sinentomon sp. SZTP_YWyxl
ACATGTCCGACTCTTCCCCTGGCAAACAATAGCGCTGCAATCGGTTGTTTTTTCGGTTGTTTTTGGTTTTGGCCAATGTTTCTTGTCCCTGGTTAGGTGCAATTGTAATTGTTTAAAATGCGTGTTTTTTCCATTGAGTTGTTCGGCGCACATGTCCGACTCTTGTCCCTGGCAAACAATCAGCGCTGCAATCGGTGTAATTGTTTGAAATGCGTGATTTGCCACTGAACCGTTTACAGGGTTTCCCAAAATCGTCTGACAACCCCTGCTATTTGCCAGTTTTTGATCTTCTCCTGTGGGACAATTTTTAGAGATTTCAGGTTCAGATTGGGCAGGCAGCCTTCTGCAGGCGTTATCCACTCGAATTGGAACAAACTCCACTCAAAGCTTCCAGAGTTGCTTCAAAACTGCAATGCACTTTCCTGGGGTTGTCAACCGACTTTTGGGAAACCCCGTATACGGCGCATGTCCGACTCTGTTCCCCTGACAAACAATCAGCGCTGCAATAGGTGTAATTCTTTGAAATGCGTGTTGTGCCACTGAATTTGTCCGGCGAACACTTGCGACTCTCTGCCCCGGACAAACAATCAGCGCTGCAATCGGTGCATAATCCACTGGCTAGTTGGGTGCAAAAATATATGAGAGGCTGTAGCGCAGCAATCATTGGTGTGACACAGCAAAAAGACAATTTCAAGCGCCTTGCTTGGTCTACAGATAACGGGTCGCTGCAGAAGGTGGCTGCTTGATTTATGCAATATCAATGTGCCTTTCCCAAGCCCAACCCACAAGCTCTGATCTTAATCTTGGCGTCATTATTTCTGCATCTTGCCGCCAGGGAGGACGGGATAGCGTGTTGCCATTGGGCTTAACTCTTTCGAGCAAACTGCTCGATCTTTTGTGCTGCGTTTTCTTTTTATGGCGCATTTTGAAGTTTTTCCAGTAGCGTAGGTCCCTCTTGGATATCTCCTTCCACTAGTTGGATTACCAACTTCAATGGTTCATTGCTCTTGCGTAACAATGTTGCCTGATCATTGCATTTCTTAACCTTTTGTTAACTATTTGTAAAACTGACATGGGGCCGATGTTCCCAAAGGTTGTCAATTAGGAGTGGGCATCATGCAGTTTTGATTCCATATTTTTTAGGGGAAAGTAGACCAAAAGAAAAAAACTCGTTTTCTTCAGCACTGTTCTCTAGAAATTTGCATATTCCACAGTTCGTATTCAACCCTAAGGCCGGAGAGATCTCCGATGCTTTTTTAAAACCATCTGTGAAAGTTGCGGATATCCACATTTTTGGGGGGAAGGGATCGATAATATCCTCAACTATTTCGGTTTGTTTTGAAACAAGCAACAGAGATCTCTCCGGCCTAAGACGTGTTTCTGCAAAGCCACATATTTATTCACAGATCGCCGCTTGTTTAATCACAAACGGATCTTCCTGCATATGCCGACTTTTGAATTTTTACACATTTTTTGTAAAATTTGAACACATTTTTAAGATTTTTACACATTTTTATGAGCGGCCGAGCAGCGATGGACAGAGCAATCGGCCATTTTGTGGTTAACAGCGAACAAAAGCGGTTTTCACAAGAGAGGAAGTGCAGGGTGAGAGAGGGATTGGGAGAAAGGAACAAGGGGGAAAGAGTGCTCGCAGAAGAGGCCAGAGGCCAGCACCGACTCACTCCGTCATAACTCAATAAGCAATGAACACACTTCAAACACGATGCACTCGACAGAGTGTCAAACACATGTGCACAACTCAATACTTTTCGATGCTTTGACCTCTCCCAAGGACTTTCCCTCTCCTCGGATAAATTCCGCTGTGAGTCCTCTTTCGGAAGACAAATATCAGAAGAGCTATAAGAACGAGTAAGGTCAAAGTGAAAGAGAGGAACACGGCGAACAGAATCCAGTACACATCCCGAGATGAGGTGAGGTCAGAGGTCAAATTATCGACGAATGGGAGCGTTGACCTCCAGAATCGCATTTCCTGAAACAGAACAAGAATAAGAACAATTTTCTTTTGACGTGGGAGGGATCTGGTCTGGGTAAAGTTGCAGGTCCTCTTCCATGTATTTCTTCATTTGATTTTGCATTTTACCAGCAATTGTGGGTAAACTCAGTACCACATCTCTCCACCGTAAAGGGTGTACCATGCCTTTTAAACACATATCATTCCAGCGCCTTCCCCGAATACTGCAAAGTTATTGCCATTGCCAAACATGCCACTGAAGTCGGACTCTCGAAGGTGAAATTAACAGTCGACCTCCCAGTACTCCTGAGCCGACCTCCATGGTCGACCGGCTCCCAAGTCATAGCACCTGATCACACATGTCAAAACCTTTGACATTAACTAAATTTATTTTGACCAAAATTTTACGAGTACTTTGCATAAAGTAAAAAAATCGACCATTTCGAATATCAATCTATCATTTTTTCGACGCAGAGTTTTGACATTTCCTTTCCCTCCTCAGAGGAGTTGAACCGTGTAAAATGTCGTGAAACTGCCAATAAACACCCCGGTGTATAGCGAGGTCCGATGTTTCACGCATTGCTGCCTGCTGTATTCTCAAAAGTTGCTTTGCATCACCAATACCTGCCTGAGGTGTGGTGCAGCATATTGGAGACCCGGGGTCTGTATTCGTAATTTCTGAAAACATTCCCTGCGTTTATTCGACACCCGGCTTTGACAAGAACCCCGGCGTTTATTTAGAAGAACGGTAAAACACCCGGCAAAGTTTCAAAGCCAAAGTTCCAAGCCAAGATCATGATGTCGCACCAGGAGCCACAAAAACCGCAAGAATTCCAATTTTAGCGTTCTTCAGTTTCGCTCTCAATACAGCATGTTTAGGCCAATGGAATTCGGCAAAAGCTCGATTGCTCAAGAAGAAAGAAACTCACCCCTTTCCTGAAATCTTCCACCATAAATCCTGGTCCGGAGCTGATATTGAAGTAACCGATTTGCCCATCCCTGACTGGACTCCACGACGGATTGGCGATTGTGCCAGATGGAGAACTGAAAAATTATTGGAGACTTTAATTATCGGTGAAAGAGTAGTTAATCCACATTGAAATCAACAGTTGGACCTGAAGTCGTCAAGTTGGCATCCCACAATGTGCAGTTTGCTCTGTTTGTACTGCGCGAAATTTGACAGGCGATCGAGTGCTGCTGTTTCCGCAGAGAAGCTGTTAAAGCTGCTGAACTGGCGTTTGTTGGAAGCGTTATTTTGATGTTCCTCAAAGCCTGCGCAATGAAGGTGATGTAATGAAAATAGCAATTCGCTGATCTTTTATGTCAAATTAATAGGCCGACAGAATTGCGCTTAAGTCGTGGTCGGTGAAATTGAGCAAAATATGAATAATCGAAGAAGACCTGCGGCCTCATTCCCCGTTGCAACTCACCACCAGGTTCAACTCAGCAGTCACTTCAACAAACGGATGCATCTTTCAATGCAACAATGGAAACGGATAAGAGTTGTGCATCGAAATGAAATTTTCGTAACGCAAATCCATCCATTAAATTGACCATTGAATTGAACCTGAGGGTGAGTTATTGCCATGGGGAAAACGGCCGTTCTGATCACATGAAACTGTGCTACGGATATGACGAACCCTGTTGTTGCGAAGGTGGTCCACAACTTAGTCATGTACTCCGACACTTGCTTGTCAAGCTGATTGAAAACGCCAATGTCTCCAGCAACGTTGAACAAATAGAGAATATCGTCTCCTCGTCCGGCAGCTGAAATCAAGAAGTTCGAACGTCCGATTTGGAGCACGTTAAAACCCGGTTTGCTGACCTACATCGCCTCGTAACCTCGCTAAGGTCTAAAAACGATAACCTCGACGACAACAAGACAATAAGGGAACATATTCGAGAATTATCTCTTGCAATTTCAAAAAAAAAAAAAATAGCGTGCTATCGGCATCGCAGAGAAATCATATCTTAGAGAAAGTTGGCAGAGGTCCGTCACCATTTCTCACACATAAATTTCGGCAACTGTCATATCAGGGTACCCAGGCGATCCTTGAAATGAAACTTCGAAGATTGAATTCCAACAATATGAACCCTAAAACCTCGAAAAATCCTTTAATTTCACGATTTTTTTGTAAACACCTTCAAAAATTATCATCCGTTAGCACCCTGATAGGTAGCATCTGTTCTTGTCAGAGAACTCTGTTCTTTATTGAGAAACTTCGTCTCCCAAATCCCTTGCCTGGTGCTCAGTCCATTGGAGCCTTGCTGTGTGTGTTCCAATCCAAGACCCACTTTAAAAGTGGTTTAAAAGTCGGAGTCCAAAAAAATTACTCCAATTAAAATTTTTAAAACTCCCACAAAATTTGTGGCATACTGTCTGCTTTTTTCTGCTGGCTTGCAAAAGCAATGGATTTTTAATAAAATGAATGGATGAATGAAATTTTAATGAAAAGCCTTGAATGGATCATTCACACCTTTGTGAAACAGGGTTAACCCACAAATTGCCAACTTAGTGGAATAACAGAGAAAAATGAAGTGTCTTGAATGCATATTGCAGTTCTCACCTTTGCGAAAACAGAACACACCAAGAAAATCACCATGAGAAACGAAAACAGTGAAATGAAATGCCATGATGCATCATTCTTATCGTTGCAAAGGCTGAACGAACTAATGAAACAACGAGTGAAACAACGCTTTTTCTTGCGAAAGCTGAACGAATCATGGAAAACTCACCTTTGTGAAAGAAGGACGAAGTGATACCCTGAGTCTGGAGCTGCCTGATCTGAGGCATGCTTGAACTTGGCCCACCCCGATGGTCAAAGACATAAGCATACACAGGCGAGATGGCCTTCCGGGAGTGAAGACGCAGGGCCTCAGCGGTACAGGTCAGTGTCATCGCATCCCCGAGCACCTCTGTCATGGCAGAGTAGATGAGATCCTGCTGGGTATCCGATCCATGGAGATCGGAGAAGTAGTAATCGAATATGGCATCGATCACCTCAGGGTTTGACCTGGTCTTCAGCAAGGATGACACCGTGGGCCTCAGGTGCTGAGATATCAGGCTGTCAACGGGTGGTAACTCTGAGGTGCCTTTGGTTGCGGAAACCACTATATTAGATAAATTTAGGCGCCATTAACTCAGCATTGAAAAATTGGTGACGAGTTGACGAATTTTAAATAATTTGAAAGATGGGTCATTGAGCGCACCTTTGCACTGAGTTGAAATTTTGACATGCTTGGAAATGTATAGCGGCACCGGAATTAATGTACCCATTAATTCAATTTATTTTTCATTTTATTTGTACCATTTATTTGCACCCTGATAATTTCATTTATTTGTACCCTGTAAATTTCATTTTATTTGTACCCTGTTACCTTTCATTTTATATACCTATTCATTTAATTCAATGTACTCATAAATTCCGCCTCCACTATACACGATTAAAAGGCATTTTAATAGTTGTCTATGACTTGTGCTCTCCTTTGTCCTGTGCGATTGAAATTCTAACTTATACATTTTTTTAGCAAAAGCTTCCATTTTCATCACATCTCACAGGAAACCTAATAATTGACCCTCATGTCACGATCCGCCGTTTGACGCCACTGGTCATTGCAATTCATGCAGTTCTTTTATTATTATTCATTATTATTATTTTGACAATACTGCCACAAGGGATCTGGTGGCAGACCAGAACACACTAAAAACTTCGACAAATTGTCATCGTCATTTAAAAAGAAAATGGTAAAACACTAAAACAATAACAAGTGAGCGAAATAAACTGCAGCATCAACGAAATATAACACAGCACCAAAGAATACAACTAATTTAAGATTGATGAGACGCCAGGAGAATGCGTGATCGGGAGATGAGTGGCGAGGTGGCAGGGAGAGCATTCCAGTCCCTTATTGTCTTCGGGAAAAATGAGTTAAAAATGACGTTTGTTTTAAAAATTGGGGTGGAAATAGCAAGTCCGTTGTCTGTCCTGCGCTGATTCGGTTTCATGAAATAACAATTCGGCAATTCAAAATTTAAGGAATGCGTTACAATGTCTTTAAATAAACTCAATCTGTGCGATCTCCTTCTGCTTGCTAGCGACTCGAGGTTGAGATCACATAGAGGTCTACTCACACTAACATCGCGGGTAAAGCGACCTGTTATTACACGAGCTGCTCTCCTTTGGATCATTTGAATTTTAGAGACCAGATCCTGACTTGAGGGATCCCAGACTGCCGACGCATATTCAATAATCGGTAAGACAAGTGACACGAAGGCCTTTAGTTTAGCCTCACTGGAGGAATAACGCATGCTCCTGCCAATGAAGGAAAGGGTACGATTCGCTTTTGCACAGGTAAATTGAATGTGGTCTTTCCAAGTGAGATCATGGGAAATAAACACGCCTAAATATTTGAAAAGCTTTACGTTTTCTATTTGATGATCCTTAATTGCATAAGAAAAATCTGTCCGGGAATTGATCGAACGGTTACAGAAGGCCATGGCTTTGGTTTTTGTTGGGTTAATACGCATTCCCCAAGCGTCACACCACAATGAAACACGGTTGAGGTCCGATTGGAGGAGCATGCAATCGTCACGGGACTTCACAGCTTTGAAAATTACAACGTCATCTGCAAATAACCGTATGTTTGAGGCCATGTCCGCCGAAATATCATCAATGTAAATCAAAAAGAGAAGTGGCCCCTGCACACTTCCCTGTGGAACCCCAGAAGTGACATGTGATTCTTCAGAAGTCGATGATTGAACAGACACCATTTGGGTTCTATTTGATAAAAAGCTGGCTATGAGTCTCAAGATAAAAAGCGGGAAGGCCAATGATTTCAATTTGTTCAAAAGTTTATAATGGGGAACTAAATCAAACGCCTTCTGGAAATCAAGAAAAATGGCATGGGTGCCCACGCCATCGTCAAGTTCCTTGCAATTTCGTCCACTAAAAGCAAAACCTGCGTCTGGCACGACATGTTTTCCCTGAAACCAAATTGGTTGGGATGTTGCTTTTTATTTTTTTGCAGAAAGTTTCGAATGAAGGTGGAAAGGATCTTCTCGAAGATCTTAGAGCAAATACATGTTAATGAAATGGGGCGATAACTTTCGGGACGATTGGCGGGCATATCTTTCTTCCTGATCGGAATCACCAAAGCTCTCTTCCAGTCCTGCGGAAGATCCCCGCTATGCATCAATTGTGAGAAGAAAGGGGTAAGTACAACGCTTAATGAAGGAGCCAACACTTTAAGCAAGCGACCAGGAAGCCCGTCTGGACCCATGGCCTTCTTGGGTTTTATATTGGTGAGAAGCTTATAAACGCCCTGGACCGGAATGGATGGGAAGGTGCAGAGCTCATCAGTCGTGTCAACAGTAATATCTGGAAATTGGAAGTCATTGATACTACTCGGCGAGAACACTCCGGTGAAGATACAAATGCCCGATCTCTGATTGCTTGCAAAAATGGCATAAAATCCCGGGTTGCCTAGGCAACGCTGCGGCATCAAAATTTCCCGCAATTCTATGATTTGTCACCTTTTAAATCCGAGAACTTTTGGTGGAATACCGTCCATTAAACTGTTGTCAACTCTCGAATTTCCGCGTGATTTGGGACAGATCAAAAGGACAAATGCAAACCGAAAAACAAACATCAACTGGAGCGATACGAGAACAACATCGCACAACATCTTGTACAGCATCGAACGCGAAACAAACCATAAGAGGCAGCCAGGTGAAACCCGTCATCCGACGTAACTCCGATGATCAGGGGAACTGGAGTGAAATTTCCCGACGAAATTAACTCTCGAGGTTGATCAGGAATGAACGGATAAGGGCGAAGATTTTGATCGATCACCGGTGGCGTGGACACTTGAATGAAGGACGAAATCTGTTTCAGGAGAACAAATTTTCAGTTTTTCTTGTGTTAAATTGTGCAAGAGTGTTGGAAGAACCGTGTCTAAAAGAAGTAAATGCACCACGAACTCCAACGAACAAAAACCTCCGACAGCAGCAAAAATAAAATTTATTTTTGGGACAATTATTCTTTCTCCCAGGGAGGCCACACAATTTGATGTGAAATAAAAATTATCCCGAAAAACCGTAATTTAGGGAGCCTTGATTTCAATGTGAATAAATTCGAATTCAACACACGGAATAATGCTTGGCTCATACTTCAAATGGAATCAACTGTATGAAAGGACACGTTTTACGGGCAAGACGAGTATGCTTTACCTCAGCTTGAAAGGGTGAGGTTGTATCTGTCGGTTGTACTGCTCCAGTATGGGGAAAATACTTCGAGGAATGTTCCTGCATCTGTCCTGCATCTGTCGAAACTGACAAACGAAAAGCGCGTTTTCGAGAGAATAAAAACAATGCTCGCATGTTGACATGATTTTGCGAATTTTGGCAGCAGTTTGCCACCGACAGGATCTGGTCACTGCATATTATTTGCAGTGCATATTCGCGACAGAATTTGTCTCTGATAGGTGCAGGCAAAGAAATATTGACTGTCGGGAACTCTGTTTTCACCATTCAACTGTGGCCCCCGTTATCCGAGGAGAAATAAAAGTACCTCATTGCAACAAAGGTTAAAAATGGAAAACTTTAATTTGTGTGGAGTTGAGTTTTTGTGAAACTGTTTGTTGCTCCATTTGATTACATGTACCCGACAGTTAATTTTTATTCGCCTGTACATGAGTGTTTCCTATTTTACCGTTGCCTCCGAAACTTTTTTCTTTTTTCCATGGCATATGCAGGCGGCAGAAATTAAAGCGCCAGATTGCAACAAGTCTTTCTAGATACGAGTATGTGTCTGATTTTGACCTCGGTTGCAAAAGAGGATCTTCAATTTCCGCAGCGAAATCTCAACAATCGCAAGATTTCATGTATGAGTTCCCTTTATTCAATCACGACTAATCACGATTATTTAATCGCCTAAAGGTGAGGAGACAAACAACAACACACTTGCAGTTCATTGCCGACGTTGACAATCTCTTCGATCGATCTGTTTCGGAGACATCTCAGCAATCCTTCTCCTTCGTTATCGTTTCTGCTACGCTGATTACATCTCAACTTCGCTACGAACTGGTCAGCATACTCGGCAGGACTGTCGCTGATGGACCAGCCGCACAAAGCTGTTCCACTCTGAACTATCACGGATCGGAAGAACCCTGCAAAATCATTCGGGAATCGAGTCGTATACTTCTTGTAAAAATGTTGTCGTTTTCGAGTGCCCATACCATTTTTTCGCATATTGTTGCATCGCATGGTGATAATTCATGTTCTATACCAATAGCAGAAAAGCAAATGTGTAACCTCTGTTTCGGGTTACAAAAATCTTTTTCCTTGATAGCCCCTTAGTAGCTCAGAGCTGTCAGGCACCTCGCACATAACCAGTTTGCCCTAAGATCCTCGGACCATGTGGCGGCCTGGAAGTCTGTGAGAAGGAGGATTTAGTTGCTAGGAATAAGATGTGTCCACGAAACATACCTATCTTGGTCTTGGTTATCTTCGCCATTTTGAGCTAGCCGCGTGATTTGACAAATTTGCTGCAAAGGTGCAAACTTTGTCTAATGTGTTATCTACGAGGGCCATCCCAAAAGTCTTAAGTATTCCTCCTCATTTTCCAGAAATGCAAATAAAATGAAATGAACTAGCTTGGTCATGAAAGGCCCACCCATTCACTTCTCAAAGTGGTTGCTACTGTGGTCGAGACATGCCTGCCAGCGGTGGGGCAGGGGCATGACAATATCACTGTCACCAGCCTTGGCCAGGGACTTTTGGGATGCTGTCACAGCATTATGGATTCCATATTCTGACTTGAATTGGCATCCCCTACTAAGCTCTTTCAACTTGGCGAACAGGAAGAAGTTCAGCGATGACAAATCATGAGAATCGAAAGAATTTAACAAGGTGTCCCACTCCCACAGGTCCAGAAACTGAACGATCGCTTTCGTCTTGCGAACCGGTGCATTCTCGTGCAGACGGATGATTCCCTCTTCGAGGAGCCCTGGTCTCTCTTTCCTGAAAGCAGGTCGGAGTTTCTCCTGCAGGATTCGCCATTCACAGTGGTGCCCAATAGAACAGGGTGATCCACCAAAATTCACTGCCAGTCGAAGAAAGTGACCTTCTGCTTTGGTTTGATTTTGTTGTAATTTCGACATATTGATTGGAAGTAATAAAGAGCTGGAGAACATAAAGCTCAAAATGTCTTGGTTGTGGAGAAAGGTAGAGTATTTGGATTATTTGGAAGGGAAGGGTTGGTTGGAAGAAGGAGTTGGAACTAATATTGAGCATAAGGCCATCCTTCACGATGTTGAGAGAAGAATTGAAGAGATAAAGGAAATGTTAGTGGAGTCAAGAAGACAGGAGTTGGTGGAACAAGGAGGTCAAGGTGAAGGAGACAATCGGGTAGGCGAGGGCACCCCGTTAAAACTAGCCCAGAAGGAGAAAGAAGAGAAGTGTGTGAAGAAGTGTAGTGAAAGCAGTTTGGGAAAGGAAGACTGCTCAGAGAAAAGAGAGACAGAAGTTTTGAGCAAGGTTGATGAGAGAAGTCGTTTGTGGGAAAAGGATTGGTTTGAGGATTCAGGGCTGCTGGAATTTATTGCAAGGATTTGCAAAGAGTTGAGCACAAGCTGCTCAATGGGAGAGCATGAGGCACTAGAAAGTGTTGTTGAGACAGGAGGGAAAGTGAGGATCAATGGTAGTGACAATGAGAGAGGGCAGTTGGAGGGAGAAAGTCAGCGTGAGATAGTGGAATCGGAAGATGTCAGTGTCATGGAAGAGGAGAGTGATGCCCAAAGACAAGAGAAGTTGTCAGAAGGGATGAGACTGGATGGTGGTCTTGGAAGTTGTGTTGGTGAGGTTAGGCTTACAGGCGTTAAATTGGGGTTAGAACAAGAAGAAGATAAGATGGTAGTGAAGGAAGAAGATGAGGGAGGCGGAAGTGCGGGTGAACAGTCAGGTGAAGAAAGATATGGGTTGCGGAAGTTGGCAACAGAGGTACCAAAGTGAGAATGTGGTGTCGGTAAAGGAAAAAAAAAAAAAAAAAAAGGAGGCAAGAAATTAGCGCATTTTAAGGGGGGAGTGTGTAACGGTAGGTGTGTCGAATGTGCTAATTTCTTTCTGTTCCTCCAGGAGGGTGGGGGGGTTTAATGATTCACCAAAGGAGAATTTCAGTTGAGGAGGTTCGCATTGGTTGCCTAGGATGTGGGCATTATTAAGTTGCCCAGTGCAACCATTTACTTTTGGAAGACTGTTGTGGTGAAGCAGCATCACGTCTTCTTTGTGGAAGTGTGGAGAGCAGAAACAGTCAGCTGCTTTTGTTTCTGTTTGACTGTTTCTGCAACAGAGAGCATTCTGCAACAGTCTGCATTGACTGTTTCTGCAACAGAGAGCAGAAACAGTCAATGACCTTCTGCTTTCTGACTGCTTTGCATGGTTTCAAGTTCCTAATTTTTCAAGCCCCTCTCTACTACCCTCAAATTCTCCTTTCCACCTCCCAACTGTTCCATATAATGGTAAACATTGGCCTAAAGTCTTCAGCAAAATTCGGTGAATTTCGGCCAGAGAATGGTTCGGCAGTGTGAAAAATTTGATCACTGCCCAAATCACTTTTTGACGAAATTTCAACAACTTCTGGCCATGGCCGTTGACATAACTCCACAAAATGGAGCACTCTGTCTACAAAAGTAGTCCAAACTTCACTAAAATCGGCAGTAGGTATGTATCCCAAGGTACAGTACTATAGCATCCAAAAATCATGCACATTGGTTAACGCGTTCTCATGGTATGCTGTAATGCTTAAAACTTTTGGGATGGCCTACGTATATCCATGACGAATTTGCTTCACGGCTTACTTGCCTATTATGTTGCTGAATTGTCTATGACTTTTCCAAAATCGTATTTTTTAATGAAACTTCATTACCGAATAGTTTATACACAATTGGATACTCCCAACAAATGCTTACCCTTTGCTAGAGGAGAGAGCATCATCAAATGCGCTGATACGCCGCCTGATCCTGAGCCGAATACGGTCAGGCGCTCGGGATCCCCACCAAAGAAGCGAACATTTGCGTTTATCCAACGAAGGGCTGTCAGCTGATCCAACAGGCCGAAGTTACCTGGGACGGTGGACGTCCCAGTCGAAAGGAAACCTGACAGTTTTGAAATATTTAAACAAGGAATAATCGTGCAAGCTTTCGGTAGACCATGATTGGTATAGACAGACGAGTGATTTTCGTAGGCTTTTTGTTCATGATCCTAATCTAGGCTTTTGGTAAAAAAAACCAAAATTTTTCGAAGGGTGCCCCATCCAGGACGACCACAGGATGTGTCTCGTGGCGGAGAATAATCATTTTCTCTGTTTGATAAACTATTTTTTCGTATCATTCAATGACATCACCTTAAATATTTTCTAGCGCGACCAACTGCTTTTGTGATACAAGCTGAAACAACCAAATAGAAATATGTACCTTTTCAGAGCTTTCTTTGCCGCCTGAAGAAGTTCACAAGATGCGAGCCCCCATGAACACCCCTTGCCGGAAAGTATCCATATCCAAATACAGGGCCATGCTGTGTTCATTGCCTGATCTTTCATATGCATCTTCTGTGTGAACTTTCATTTTGGGCGGTCTTTTTCATTCAATTCATGAGGTTCGCAGTCCGCAGAAATCATTTTTATCCCCACCACTTTGCAGAAATCTATTGTCCCCAGCGCCCACTTCGATTTCAAAATATCAGCTGCTTTTTACAGAAGAATCTGAGCGCTCAGTCACAGAAACAATAGTGACTTCCCAAGGGGACCGGTGACTGGGGCAGAACGAACTGAGGCAGAACTGGACTGAGGCAGAATTTTTTCATTTTTGGAGGCTGATTTTTTATTTTCTGCGGGTTATGTTAGGTCAGGTTAGGTTAAGTTAAGTTAGGACAGGTGTAAGCAACCACCTCCATGCAAAAACTCCCTCCAAAACCACCTCCTTTGTCCAATTCTGCCTCAGTCCACTTCTGTCTCAGCCCGTTCTATCCCAGTCCCCCGATCCTTCCCAAGTTCCTACATTGGATCATGGGAGTCAGTATTATTTCTGTTGCTGTACATGTCTGGTATCATGGTTGTGCAGTGCCTGGTCATGGCTGCAGGATATTCACTCAGGGGGATGTACAGCTACAGAAACAATACTGACTCTCATGATCCAATGTACTATATAGGTGCTTGAACATGTTTTCAGTGAGTCATTATGTTTTTCGGTGAGTGTCCATAAACTTACCAAGTGATCCGAGTCTGAAGTTGAAAGTGACAAGAACGACATCTTCCCTCATCAACTTCGACGATCCAAACATGTCCGAACTCCACTTCTGGAAGTCACCTCCGTGAATGAAGAACATGACGGGAAGTAGACCACGCGGAGGAAAGACTATTGTATCGCCGGAACTGCTTCTCGCTTGAGCTGCGTGAGAGGATATTTGTGTGTTTAGAAGTCGTGGAAAAAAATAAGAACTGAGATCTTTCGAAATATTCGTATATGGTTTGCAAATTGAAGCGCTGATTGCCGGGAAGTGAATCGTACATTGTCTGTCTGATGACTACAAAGATTGTGTCATTGTTATTCAAAGGCCGTGATTGGATTTCGGGTACGGTATGAAGAAGATTTTGGAAGAAAAGGCGCTGTTAGCATTAATTATACGCTCGAAGAAGAACTTATGATGAGCTTATGAAGAGCTTATGAAGAGCTTATGAAGAGCTTAGGATAGGTTTGGGTAGGTTAGGTTGGGGTTGTAGGCAATATTAGCTAGCATAGCAAAGGTTATCTGCGTAGGTTGGGCTAGGATAGAATAGATATAGGTTTTCGTAGATAAAAAATATATATACCTATGATGGGTCAGGCCAGTCATGGTCATGAGACCCCAATCAATTCAATCTGTATTTTTCTCTAAATTTCAATGTGTTTTTCACATCTGCAGCAACGGGAATTTGCTTCATTTTTGGAGTAGAAATAAAAGTCATATGATACGCACCTGCGTTCTTACAGAAACACAACAGCAGATATACTGAGCCATTCTGAATACCCGGGCCACATGAGATTGTTTCTCAGACTTTTGAAGCACGGTGAATGTAAGTCGCCATTTCGCATCCGCCGCAAAACACACTGCATGAAGGAATCCATTTAGAGGCGCACCTTTGATGGGGAATAACAATACCCGAGCTTCAAAAGTCTGAAAAAAATTTCCATGGCCGGAGTATTCAGATTCAGAATGGCTCATGGTATGTATTTTATGACCTCGCGAAGAAATCTGCACCGCGCGTCGAACTAGAAATTTCCATATCTTGGAAATGATTTTTCCCATCAGGTGGTTCGACCCCAGAAATATCGACCTCTAACGAAAAGTCTGAGTCAAAACTGTTGTCATCTCGGGATTGAAGTCCTTAGTCCTATATGTACGAGCATACGAGACGTATGCTCGTACATATAGGAGGTTGCTCACCTGGCAATCTCGGCACAAATATGTTTAGATGCAAGCAGTCTTCGGCACCATCGAAAGATCCGGTGACACTGCTGATTTGTGGACAGGGTGGTCCAAAGGAGCGTGCGTCAAGCTCGCCAACCCAGGATCCTTGCATGTCTGGTTCCTGAAACAAATATCAGGCCATAATGCCCACCAACTGTAAAGTGGCAAGAACCAATGTAATTAATTCGAAATTAGCAATAAAAGACTTTCACAGGGTGTTCTAGTCCAGAATGCAAGGGCAAATGCACAACTAACAGGAGACCACAATGTGCAAACCCAACCAACCCACACTGTGGAAAATATTGCAAAGCTCCCTTCTTTAAATTCATGCTTTAACACACACTGTGGAAAACAATGCAAAACAGCCTGCTTTGCAAAGTGTGGTAAATTTTTGTTTGCATTGTGTTGCAGTTATGCAGATGCATTGAACATCACAGGCCACACTTGTCTTTCCCGTTTTTTGTCCCTTTGCGAAAACCAAAAGCTGCAATTGTAGAACAAGAACGTGATGTGTGTTGCATGCGCTTTTCATTCCTTAGGCGCAAATGATTTTCGTTCCTTGATGCCTGCAACAAGAAGTTTCCAATTTCACAGGCGATGTGACAAGAAGCGCAAATTGAAAAATGTAATTTTTGCAGAGCTGTTGCGCATGAGACAGATAGTGTTCGGGTAAAAGGAAGTGACGAACCATGTGTTTGCTGAATCTAGGAGTTTGTGCATAAAAACATTCGTTGGGGTTTACCACGATGTTTCATAATCTCACGTACTGTTCCTCATTTTTTCCTGGATGTCAGTGGATGTTTTTAAGAACGGAAAATGCAGGATAGTCGTACATTTTCTTTCAGACATTAACCACAGTTCACAAGGACGCGTCCGGAACGCGATTTTACAAACCTTGCCGCGACTTTAGACGGCAGAGAGCGTATTGTGCAAGAATGCTCGATTGGGGCCCTTCACTCGCAAGAAAAAAATGTTGATTTTTTGCGACCTAAAGCCATCTGAACCTGACCTAACCCTAGGTCCCCTCTTGGAAAAATCAATGCTCGCTTGGGGCCCCGACCTGCCACCTTGTGAACGGGCGTCCGGAAAAATTCCAAGTTCACTAAGCTGTGCTTCCTGAGTTGTCGTTTGGTAGTTTTACGTTTTTAATAATGCAGCGCTCGCGTATTGTGCGATATGCCGTTGAAGGCAGCGGACGATAAAAAAAGCAATCTACTGTTTTGCTCTGCGCAAGAGATGTAGAAAACGCTGTGTTTTGCCTTTTTCCTTTTCAGACGCCATGCTTCGAATAATAATTGTAAAAATAAATGTAGAATCAAATGCAAAAAAAAAAGGTCAGTTTTTATACGTAGTTGTTGACATTTTACAACAAAATCAGTTACAAAAGAGGGTCCAAACGACTGCAGCAGAATCAGATTTTCTTCTTGCAGAATCATCTTTGGATGGATCTTCTTTGGATCCCATGTGGAATCTCGGAGACCTCTTTGCGCTAAAAAATGGACCGTTCAGGAATATGTGCATTGTCGGTTGATGCATGCGGTTTCGTATATCGTACGCAAACCTGAGATGGAGAAATTTATTAGTCATACATGTAAAATTTGCGATTGCGGAGTTTTTATTAAAGATCCTCTTGAAAACTGAGGTCAAAATCTGACACCTTAAGAAAGCTTTGCTGCAATCTGATCCTTACAATTCTGCCGCTTGCATAAGAGAAAAAATAAACAAAGAAAAATGAAGGAGACGACAGCCATATGTGAAAATATTTTCTTGCTTGAGTAGATTAATTTTGTCACTCCTTTACCTCGATCTCAAAATACCAGCAAAAATTTTCTCAGAAGAAAGGGGTGGGGATCATTGTCCATTTTGGTCAGAAAAGAACAGCGATAGGGCGACTTCGAAAAGACTGAAACACTTACCGCCCATCGTCTCTCGCCGACTGGTGGAAAAGCGTAGGGAATTTTCTTGAAAGCATAATACTGCCTTGGAGTGGAGCCTGCTGAAGAATCCTCGGCGGTTTCCACCACTCCAACGATGACCCCGAGCGGAGTTCGCAACCGGATCTCGTTGACGCCTTGCTGAGCCAGGCCGAGATCTGACGTGAGCAGGAGGGTAACCAGGAGAGCATTCGCCATCGCGATATCCCTCCAGAGTCTGAAATAAACTGCCGCGATCGGCCTGAGTGGGACATGGGTGTGCCCACGCAACTTAAGTGTCATCGTGATTTGTTGGCCGTTCACTTGGACGGCACGAAACTATAGTGCTCACCAACACACGGGCAGCAACTGCGAAAAACATCCAGCAAAACTTTGTCAGAGGGCTCCGTGCTACGAATGTTGAAACATTTGTCCCGCAGGCTGGTCACTTTGAGCCGAAAAATAATTGTGAATTTCTCCTTCATTTTGGCCGGCTTCCTTTACCGCATGAATCCACTCCAAAAATTCCTCTTGGAACTAAAAAGTGTGGTCCTGTCGATTTGATTTACTAAACAGGCGTCAAGCAAGGTCCACCGGAGCCAGTCAGTAAAAATCAGAAATTCATGAAGGAAAAAAGAGCAGAACACGTTAGAGATTGAACTGACGAAGGAAAATCTGAGCGAAATTAAAGACAGCGGACAAATCAAAACAAGGGAGCTAAAAATTGACTATTATAAGGTAAAAGAAAGAAGGTGAAAGAAAATATTAAGGTGAATTATACAGGGTTTCCCAAAAGTCACTTGAACCACTGCCATTTGCTAGTTTTCAACATTCTCCGGTGGGGCTATTTCTACAGATTTCAGGTTCAGATCGGGCAGGCTGCCTGTTGCAGGTGTTATCCATTGGAATTGGAACAAACTCCGACCCCAGCTTCCACAGTTGCATCAAAACTGCAATGCATTTTTCTGGGGTTGTCAAGTGACTTTTGGGAAACCCTGTATAATCAATTGGTGAAAGAAAATACTGAGGTAAGACCATCGCGAAAGTACTCACAGGGTTTTTTGTATTTCTGTTTTTTTTTTTTATTTCTGTTCTGTCTTTGTTTCAACATTTGTTTTCAAATTTTGTCTCAGGCGTCAAGAGTCGACTTGTTTGATTTTGCACTTCCTTGGTGCTGACTATCCGCATCTACTGATTTAGGTTAAAAGAAGTTAAACGTCTTGAAATGTTGAAAAAAGAATGACACGTCTGCCTTATCTGCATCCAATTTTTCAACACTTCACAGAAAAAAAGGAAGTGCGCATCGATCGATTCCAGAGGCCTGAACTTGTTTGTAGCATACTCGTACGCGCGTACCCTTAAATGGAGGATTACATTTTTGGTTTGCGGGTCCTATGGTTGTTCTTGTGACAAATGCAGACACAAAAAGTATTGTGTCAACAAAACAAAAATGGAGATGCCTCTTTTGTGGGCACATTGTTCAGTTGTGGCAGTCATGCTCCTACCCGTAAGCCAACATTTTTGGCACTTGTTTATGGGTACATTATTGTTTCTGTGACCGTATATGCGGACATGTTTAACGCAGAAAAATGATGCTTGTGGCAGCAACCTGAAGGTCACATTAGTCCCATATTAGTTCAACATTGGTCAACGGTTCACAGGTACCTGCATTTGATTCAAGCCAAACATGGGGGAGGATGCACGCATGATTAATGCGTGATTATTCACACTGCCTGGACGGCGATATGTTTAAACGGCTGTGGGAGCGGTTAGCGATAGTTTGGCTTGTCACAACACTGTGAGAGATGTCTTCCACCAAAACAGAAGCAGTTGACATTTTCGTTGACGATTCCTGGATTTGAGCCGAGACATTGAATCTGAAAGCGTTACCTTTACCACCTTCCACTATACACATGCAATGATGGATTTGACACTTCTGACAGTCCGACCCTTTATCCCCAAGGACACAGAAAATACACACGATTACCTCGCGAAGGACAAATTCCTATTGCAGCACCGCAGATTCCACCGCAGATTCGCAATACATATGTGGCAGCTTATTGGTACAGCGTCATTCGAAATTTCCTCGGTATCGGAGATTTGTCAGACCATTGAATCACCGACATCGTGATTGAATCACTGGCATTCCCAATCTTGTCAGCGCTTCAAAACGCATTCCTTCATTCAATGCGTTTTGCGGCGCACGCAAAATTGGGAATTGCATTGCCCCGAAATTTAAAATTCTGGAAAACTTCCATGAACTGGTATTTTTGAAATATACCGTACATTTATTTGTCGGTTTCAGATCGATGAAACCAACGTGGACCTATTTTTATGAAGGAAAAAGCAAAGCAAAGGTTCAGAGTAGATAAGATTAGCCCTACAACCATACGAGGATTGGCAAATGCTTGAAAATCTCCGCTTAACGGTGTCTATACGAATACGGTGTATTGGTTTTTCGATTTCCGCGACACACCCCTTTTCCCCCAGAAAAAAAAACCAGTTGCAATGCCGTTATTACAAAACGCCGATGAAACTTTCATTGGTTGGAAAACAAAAGAATGACATGCACATTAACTCAGACCAAAGAAAGCCCGTTAGGAACATTCTCAAATGAAATTAAATTTTTGAACTGAACAGTGTGGGTGGACAGACAAAATCATTGAAGCCTTTGGGTCGGCTACCTGCCCGCAAACAACAACTGCGAGAGAACAAAGCGCCTCGCCTCTGCCCTTCGAGTAGTTGAAAATCCAATGGAAATGCGAGTAAAAATGTGTAAAACCGCGTAAAAAGCGAATACCATTGGTTGTTTTTCATTTTCCTCATCTTCTTATTCGCGTTGGACGACAACCATTTCTCGGTTAAAAATTAATGATCGACTGCTCGGCACACAGCTCGGTCCACTGTTTCATTCAACGTTTGATCCACTGTTTTGGTTTACTGTTTGCTCAAATGCCTGGGCTTGTGTGCGTTTTTGTACCTTGCCATCACTGTTTCTTTATTCCTTGTGCACATGTGCGAACGTTTGAAAACTTGATGTCAATTGACTGTCCGTGGGAGTTCACTGCTATTCTCGGCCACCAATTGGAATCAACGGCAACATGCGCCGCAAAACACAATGATATTCGTGTGTGGCGCGTGAAACTGTGTCAAGTCCTGTTGAGATTTGATGTTCCCTGTATCAGCCCAGGCCTTTGGAAGTTCTATACATACGAATATGTGCAGTCAATGATGGCGACGGGCTGTGCAAGTTCAGATATGAAATGCATCATGTGCAGACACAATGAGGTCATCATGTTGAAAAAGACCATCAAAGGAATTCTTCTGCGGCAAAACGCAATCACTGAGTTATCTTTTTCATCATCTGAGATGGTTCAGAAAAATTAGCGGGATTTTTCTGACACCTTCGGTGGACGGTGCACCATGACTCCCCACGACAAAAAGACAAAAGCTGAGGCCACCACGTCCAGCAGAAAAGAAACGGTGCATCATGACTCCCCACGACAAAAAGACAAAAGCTGAGGCCACCACGTCCAGCAGAAAAGAAACGGTGCATCATGACTCCCCACGACAAAAAGACAAAAGCTGAGGCCACCACGTCCAGCAGAAAAGAAACGGTGCATCATGACTCCCCACGACAAAAAGACAAAAGCTGAGGCCACCACGTCCAGCAGAAAAGAAACGGTGCATCATGACTCCCCACGACAAAAAGACAAAAGCTGAGGCCACCACGTCCAGCAGAAAAGAAAAAGATGATGAAATTCGGGAAACACCAGACGTCAGAGAAAACATGCCAATGGCATGGCTTTCATCTTGAAAACGTCTTGGCCAACATTCAAGAAATCCTCACGTCGATGTCACAAAGGAGAGCGGGTTACGTTTGCTGTGACGTCTCAGCAACAAGTGGTCAATTCTCTTTCCCTCTGATGATAAGTATGAAAATGACTTTCTCACTGAGAGGAACAGGTGCACCGCAAGACGAATACAAAAAGAAAACGGAAACACTTTCTGGAATGCAGACGTGGGGTGGGGCAGAATCGTGGGGCAGAACGTGGGGCAGAATCGCGATCAACAACTTGCACATTGCTGACAACACGTTGAGGGGTCTTGGCCTGCTCGTCAACGTCTCGCTGTGCGACGGACGACAATTTGTCAGCCAATGCTGACCATCACCATCAGCCATTTCCCCGCAAAAACGATGCTCAATGAGCTCTTGAAAACCTATCGCTCTTCACTGCGCTTCTCTGTGCTCAGAATTGGCACATTTGATGTGCCGGAAAATTTGCACAAAGGTCATGGGTATCATATTCACCGACAAAACCGAAACCCACTTTTGCCTTCGCGCACTTTGCCTGCAAACAAGTGTTATGGTGTGTTTCGCGGCATTGAATTTTCAGCACTAAAAACTGCAAATCCATTGTTGTGAAAAATTTCATGCTCTTCGGCTGTTTTATGGAGCCAAATTGACTGCTGTTGGCGTGAAAACAATGGGCAATGGCGGCATCTGTCTACGTGTAAAATGTTGCCGAACGACAAACGCTGGTCAATACGAACAGGTAAGAATAATGGCGGAGGAATTAATGTACTCATTCATTTCGACTCCAGATTTTGCAAAAACTCCATGCTGATGTAGAAAATCCGCTTTTGCAATCGAGGTTATAGCACGCCCTGTATAACAGATCGTGCTATGGCTCACGGCTGAAGTTTGAAATCATATGTTTGTCCAGGTGATGGAGGGGTCTGTTTACGCTGTTATCAAGCATCCTACCTGGGTTTTTTCCGCGATTGCCGTTGGCTATCGCTGCTTGTGATCTCACAGCTGATCTGGTGAGGTGGGGCCAAGTTCACGAATATCGAAGTTTGCTGCGGCGAACCTGTGCTCATTCCTTTCTGCCGCCAGCTTTCAACCCGTTCGCTTGTGTGTGAGCTGCGTGATTGTGTCCATCTACATCATTACCTGTGTTTGTCATACATTCATCATTTCTCATCATTTCACCTGACGATATTCACTGATATTTCTTTCATACCCATGAAGTTACTTTACCATGGGGTAAGTGCACGTTTATTGTGTAAGAAATGGGAGAAAAAACTACACATTCTTATCGCAATATATTTTCAATGAGTATTCGAACGAAAGTATTTTCAAAGCATTTCCAAAGCATTTCCAAAGCATCGATGTACACGTGTTTAAATTGGTCGCACGTAAACAGTTTTAGACGTTCATACGAGTGAATATTTTATAAGCGCATTTGATGCTTCGTTGAGAGTTATCCATACAGATGACTGGTTTCGATCACATGGTGTGAGCAGCAAGTTTAAACTTGTATTTCTTTCTCCCTTTTCTTTTCACGAGATTCATTTTTGTGAGATGTTGAACACTCTCTGGTCATTGGTTGACATATGGACAGTCTCAAGAAATAACGGAGAAATTTTCTTTCCTGAACTGTTTTTCCCCAGAAATATTCTAGATATGTTCGGGCAACAGTAAAATTGTGAGGCTTTCGCTGTTCAAATTTGATTTCTGGAAAGATTTCACAAACACGTTCTTTGGTTCTGGTGGAGTGGTTTTGAACCATCATTTGTTAGATGGTGGCTGAGGGTTTTTTTGTCCCTTTTCTTTTGTTCCAGTTCCTGAGGCATGGGGCATTTACCAACCAACAGAAAACTGTTCATTTCCGTTTCAAAGGAGATGCTTGAGGTTCTTCACACACCAGATTTCCTCCTGCAGACGAAATCTCAACACTACACCGTCGTCTCTTTCCTATGAGTCGGCGTGATTCATCTTCTCTCACTCTTCGCCACACTTCTCTCAAAAATCGTGCAAATGTGGCTGAATTTTTCCTGTTGGTATCTTCGGAGCCATCACTGATCGGACATTTCGGCGTCAGGTCAAATTCTTCGTCCTTCACCTTGACTTTAAATCAGCATCAAACGTTGTAGGACTCCAACTGTCACGTTTTCAACACTTCATCCATCCAAGGATTGCTTGGGACGATTATCCATTCGAAATCGTGGAGAAAAATACTTTTCTTCGTCCGGGCTAGTGTTTTTCCCTTTTCTCTCTCTTCTCGACCCATTTATTTGTTGTTGTCATTCAAGATGTCAAAACCCTTTTGTCATTTATCAAGCTGTGCATTAAATAGGCAGTAAAATAGAAAGCACACATTTTCCTTGCAGCAGAGGTTGATGAGGGTTTGAACTCCACACAACACGACCACCGGTCCATTCACAAGTTTTCATTGCCTACCTTAAAAGCCTGGTTGCTCCAAGGTCAAAATCTGACTGCTCCAGAAAGCTCTGTTGAATCTGGCGCTTTAATTTCTACCGCCTGCATAAGAGTAAAAAGAATGGAAAAAACGTTTCGGAGGCCACAGTTAAATGTTTGAGTAGGTACATTAATTCCGCCGCTACTATACAGTCACAGAAACAATTATGACTCCTATGATCATCCAATGAGGGAGTCATTGTTGTTCTGTGACCGTTTCATGTTATTTGGCTTATTTTTCTATGCATGTTGCTGTTGAAGCGTGTTCTTTAGCTGCTGGATGATGTCACTCTGCAGGGGCGTCGGAACTAAAAAAAAGCAGGAGGGGCAAGATGTCGGCCGCGCAGCGGCCCCACAGCCGGGGGGTCCGGGGGGCAGGAGCCCCCCGGCGGGGATCCAAGGGGCGGAGCCCCTGGTGGGGGGTCTGGGGGGCGAAGCCCCCCAGAAGCCAAAGACATGCTGCAAAATTTGGTCCATGAACACTCTCAGAACAACTTTGGCGATTATTTTGATCACATCCGTTCCTGGAACATTTGTTGATCTCAAATTGGGTCTTTATCAGAAAGATTTACCAAACGACTCTTGACGAAACGCGTGTGGTGGACGCAATCCCAAGCAAAACGTTGCGTGGCACATTTTTCACAAACTATAGGTAGGTACCTCTCCGTTTCGCGGAATTTTCAAAGAATTAAAGTCAATAATGTGTCAGGATTTGAAGCACCCTGATACAAACTCGAACCTACTCGTCCATCGCGCAATACTTAGTCCGAACCTCGTGGCGCAGTGGTTAGCGCATTGGACTCCCACCCAGGTGGACCGAGTTCGATTCCCCGTCGGGGCACGAAATTTACTGTGGCACAAATGGTGCATCCTCCCTGGGCGAGGCACAGTAAATGAGGTCGGAAAGAGAGACTCAGTGGCCAGTCTCTTAGTCCTTCGGATGGGACTTTAAGAAGGAGGTCCCGTGTGCAGTATCACACTGCGCACGTTAAAGAACACCTAGCTCCAAGTCCAAGACAGTGGCTTGGCAGGTTACACAACAGAGAAGCCACATCTCACAAGTCGCACATCACTGCTCTGCAGAGCATGACTCTCTCCGGGAAACCTGCGGGTTGGCGTGTATACGCCGGAAAACTGGTCCGAGTCGTTTCAGTTGAATGCAGAGCAGGATTGGGCTACGATTATGGGGCATAGTTCTCCTTGCGAGTCCAAGGTGTGTGCAACAAGGTAAAAGGTCGGACCACCAGCCGAATGGCTATCAGTCCATATGACTCCACGATGAATACTCCATCGCTTTTCTGAGGCGCTTGAAAGCATCAAATTCTCTTAACTTTTCGTAGACAGGGTGAAACTTCTCATGGTTCTGCTTAGTTTTACTGGAATTCAGCTTGTGGAGATGATGTCGGCATAGGAGTCAGTGGAAGATCAGCTTGTGCCATTTTGAGGGACGATTCATTGTCATGAGACTGCGAGACTGATTCAGGTCATTGCGAGTCCGACACAATTTTGTCTTCGCCGAAAACAATTTTCGTGACGCCATAATGATGAGTGGTCTCTTCCAGCTGAGTTTCTGGGCTCTCGAGCACAGACTCACTTGCAATTTATTTTTGCTGGGCACATTTGGAAAATTTCCACTTCCCGAAATCACTTTCGACAAACTTCAAACAAACTTCGCTAACAAACTTCGCTGAGTCTTTTGCGCTTTTCCATTATTTTTATTTTGCTGCGTGCAGTCGTGCACAATTAAACTCACACTGTTTATGGCGACTTCCGATTCAATGCTATCTCAAGAGCCAAAGAGACAAGTGACAAAAGCTCATGAACTCTTCAGATTGCCAACAGATGGGTTCGCGCCAATTCCAATGATGATCGTTTCCCAGAATGATAACTTCCCAGAAAGCGCATTTCCCAGAAACCAGTGTGAGCCGGTTTCTGGGAAACGAGCAGGATTAGCTGACTCATCAAATTTAAAGGGCCAGCCGGCTCTTTTCCCAGAAAGCAGACAAAGCTGGCTGGGTAAGATGGAACCGAAAGGCGTTTCATCATCACCCATCTCTGATCAGGGCCATGCAAAGAATCACGCATTTCAATTCACATTCTTTTTTGAAATTTCAATCATATCATGTACCCATCCCTATGCTCAGAGAATAATGGGTGAATGAATGATCATATCATGCAAAGAATCACGCATTTCAATTCACGTTCATTGGACCGTATGGAAATTAAATAACAAATAGATTCCTGATCTTTCTTCAGTAAAAGCAATGTTACTGTTGGCTCACGCCGTAAACCCCAGTGTGGGGAATTCATCCCTCTGGGTACATGGAGGATATTTGGCACAGAGAGATGGCAGCCATGTTGTGACAAACAGTGTCCATTTTTTGTCCGTCTTGAGCTCACATTCCGCTCCGTTGTGTGCCCTCAGGTATCTTTGACCCATAACGTAAGTGAAAACAATAATGGTGATATTTTCCATGGGCTTGTTGCCCGAATCAGCCCATCTCGGTTCAGTCGTCTTCACTTTGGTTTTGATTTGTTGATGCGCCGCATGCTTTATGACTCGCATTCGATGCAGCGCATTCCTTATTCTGTCCTGTCTTCTTCTTTTTTGAAACTGAAACAATCGCATTTCTCACAGGTTTCTCTATGTGATCTGGAGTACGGCTTGTTTGTATGGTAACATTAATTCGCTCGCCACTGATGCCCAAGAGTATCCCTGATGCTCTGTCAGATGTCTTGGCGCACTCCGCACTTTGATCTCAACACCTTTGATACTCTGTCAGAACTATTGCCGCACCCTTTACACTGATGAATATCTCTGATGCTATGTCAGTTCTCATGGCGCAACCCGCACACTGATTAGCACATTTGATGCTCCATCAGGGGAAAAGGCGCAACCTGCCCACTGATCAGTAATTCTGATAGGCACTCTGTCGGATCTTACGGAGCACCCTGTAATGTTATAACCACCTTTGATGCTCTATCACAACTATTGTCGCACCCTGTACACTTACGAGAACTGTGATTACTCTGTTGGATCTTATAGC
>JASGXE010003914.1:0-25762 GCA_030068105.1 Sinentomon sp. SZTP_YWyxl
TCTGCATGAAGGTTGACAAAAGTCCCATGATCTGAAAATATTTAGGCATTATTGCAAGTTTTCAGGGTGATGGCCGTTCGCACCGTTTTCTTGGAAACTCAGGGCACGTGTCAGTCATGGACAGATTTCGTTGTTCGAAACCGACGTGCACGTCCTTGTTGGGACTCAAATTTGCGTCAAATTTCTTGGCAAAAGAGCCGAAAAGTGGAGAGAAAGCCATAAATAAGAAGAAGGCCGACAGGATAACGTCCATTTCTGGCTCAAATATATCTATCTGTCGAAATTTCGATTAGAAAATGCAAATAAAGTCTCCTTCCATTGTTAACTTTTGCTTCCCTTTCGCGAATGTTAATTTGTTTATTGCTTATCCAGGGCGTGACTTCATGTTTCTGTGCAAATCAATAAAAAAAATGAAAAGTTAAGAAAAAAAAAACAAAAATAAAAAAAAAATAAATAAATAAATAAAAAATGTAAAAAGGAAAGAAACAAGATATGAGACTGACGGTTTTTTCAACACAAAGATAGTTGTAGAGAATTTTGCAAGTGTTTATACCGGGTGGCACTTTTAAAAGAGGCCCGAGAATCTGTTTTCGGGAAAACATGCAGCGATCGTGCTTACCTCAGAGAAGATGTTGGAAATGGCCCCCGTTGACATCGATGCACTTCTGAACACCAGCAACGCTCCTATCAGCATGGGAAGAACACAAGACCTCCCTCCTTCCGAAGGAGGGAGGTCTTGTGTTCTTCCCATGCAGTCCTTCGTTCTTAAAGCATGAAGCAACACCAGCAGCTAGTCGGGGCCTCTTTTAAAAGTCGGGGCCTCTTTTAAAAGTGCCACCCGGTAGTTATTTTCGTATACTGAAACGTAATAGGACAACGACTTTACGACTCACCTTGCAATTTCGGAGAAGTCCCATTCTTTTCGATCACTCGCTGCACTGATTCTGAAATATAATAAAGAAAAAACGATTCAATGAAATTGAACCCAAGGATAGATTTTCGACCTATATTCGTCGACCGCAGCTCACCTAAACAATTGATTTCTGTTCATTTCGACCCACAATTTCCCTGGGCCGCAAAACGACGCAAAATTCTCCGCACATCGGGAGTTCATTTCCAAATCAGGCGCCGTGTGGCAAAATGAACCGCAAAACATCATTATACACTCGTGTTTTAAGGCGTGAAGTTGCATCAAGTTTTGTCGAAATGTTGACTTTTGATATTTCTCCCAGCAGAAACCTGCTATAGGCTTTTGGTGGATGTTGTTCCAAAAACCTCAAACGCCGAAATTTGTTCAATGATGTCCAACCGGAAAATGCTATGCGAATTCCAAAAATATAAAATTGTCCAACTCAGTGTGAAATGACTGGGAACGCTGACCATGGTATTGACGTTGCATTACACCTAAACCGTGCCTGACGGGTTTTTTGCATATTTTTGCCTATTTTTGCATATTTTTGCATATTGATCAGGATTGGACAGTCGCAGAAACAATAATGACTCCTTATTACACGTACCTACATTGGATTATGGGAGTCATAATTGTTTCTCTGGCTGTACATCCCCTGAGAGAATGCCTGCAGCCATGGCCAGACACGGCACATCCATGATATCAGACATTGTACAGTAAGAGAAACAATACTGACTCCCATGATCCCATGTATGCACTTGTATTGAGGGAGTTATTATTTCCGTGACTGCACACGTAGATTGGTCATTTCGCTCAAGCACGACTGCACATTACAGTGGCGCCACAGGCATTGGAGGAAACGGGCGTGTCTCAACGGGCGTGTCTCTTCAATATCGAAAAGTGGCAACACGATTTGCGATTGAGAAATGGGCAGAGAGACAATCGAACAGAACTGCTCATACGTGCACATGTCACACGAAGACACACGCGCGGTTGGAAATATAGGCCAACACATATTTGGTAGAGCCAAGAAAATTGCCAGTTCTATGACGATTTGACGAAATGTATCAACTATCGCATATGTCATTTGTATTTGACTAAGCGGCAAAATATATATACCAAACCGAAAAAATTGGCCCTTTTTGGCTGTTTGACCGCTGATGTGTCAGCACAGTCCATACAAAACACGGGCCATCGCTCCAAGAATGGAGAAAAACATACAGTGTAATTCATTAAAAACTTTCTTCAATATTTACAGGTAAAAAACAAATTGATTGCAAATTGTCATCGAAAGTGGCAAAACGATTTACACAAACGGTTGCAAATTTTCTCATTTATAGAAGGTGGAAAAAGTGTTTCGAAATGGTGTCAATTTTTGAAATCTGCACGGGATTCTTGTTAAATTCGCAATTATTTGGCACCAATTTGTGTCATTTTCCAACAAAATTTGAGTATCAAAATGCCTATAAGCAGCAGGTATGGATGTTTTTGTCAAAATTTCGCAACCGACCGGAACCCGAAAGAAAATGGGAAAACATCGGATAACGACCTCGTGCTTCGATGCGGCCGATTTTTTTGGACTACCCTGTGTGTGTTATTTGGAGGCGGATCAAATAACGCAAAAGTGTGGTGTGAAACACTCAAACAAGAAAAGGTAAATGATAGGGAATTAAGTCATCAAAAGCGTTGTGCAAAGGACAAAGAAAAACGCTGCGAGGAGTGAGCAAAATTATCGAAACCACAAATATACCCAACTTTCGTGGAAAAAACGGTTCACGAAAAAAGGCTTTGCGAAACAGAGCGAAGCGAGTCCTTTCTCAAATGCTGAAACCCTCTGTTAAACATTTCCAGGAAAAATCCTCTTTCTACTTCATTATTATCGTTATAGGCCCACCATAAATGTCTTGTTAGGCAATTTTTCTTGAAAATTACATCAATTTTTGTGTCTTCAAGGATACTCCCACGGGGGGATGAGCTGAATTTTGTTTTTGACGCATTCGATTTTGTGTCCCGAGCGCGTTTCATACTCAATAAAGACGGAGTATGAAAACTGCCTGCGTATTTCCACCAGAATTTCTTTGGAATAACTAGCCTATAAAAGCCTATATTTACTTACTGCACAGGTGATGGCTTAATTTAAAAGGCTGAAATTTTGAGACGCCAGTCTGAAAACAGTCCACGAAGAAGGGCCTCTGCATAAAATATAGGGACATTCAAGCAGATATCTATCCGCATGCAGGGTGTTTAAAAAAAACCGCGCAATCTGAAATTTTTCATGCAGCTCAACATTTCGACGGTCATTTTGAATGTCCCAACCTTCGACTCGACGTTTTTGCTTTTTTATTTTGTTTCGGACTCTTGGTTACCATCGGGGCAGCAAAGGCATGGAGCTCCGATGGTGTCTCAGTGAATGCAATTGCATGCATGTCTGTGCATACAGGAAATCACAGTGCATTTATGTAAACACAGTCAAAAATGATTGGATTTCTGCCTTGCCCCTTGTGCGTCTGCAACACGGAAAATTTTAACCATGCATGTGACATAGCAGATTGTTTCAAGAGGGGCCAGAAGGTGATGGAAAAATTCCGGCCTTGCCCCTTCTGCGTATGCAACACGACAAATTTCAGCCATGCATGTTGCATAGTAGATTGTTTCAAAGGGGCTAGAGGACATGTTTCAATTCCGGCCTTGTCCCTTCTGCGTATGCAACAGGCAAATTTAATTTTCCGCGTTGCACACGCAGAAGGGGAAGGCATATAATTAAATAATTTCTGACTGATCATTTTTGCAAAGCCATGCATGCACTGAGTACGAACTGAGATACCATGAGGGCTTTATAGCTTTGCTGCCCCTATGGTAGCCAAGAGGTCGAAAGAAATTAAAATTAAACAAATTAACAAAATAAAAACGAAAAGTCAAACGTTGGCACATGGAAATTGACCCTCGAAATCTTGAGCTGCATGCAAGATTTGCGGTTGCGCGGTTTTTTTGAAACACCCTGTATGTAGACAGCAATATAGAGGAAAGAGGGTGTACAGCATCTGGAAAAGCAATGGAGCCACTTTCGTAAATTAAATGGCAGAAATGGTGTTGCCTACGAAACTTTCCTTTACTTGCGTCCTTTTTTTTCACAAAGAAAAAAGTGTCGTGTTTCATCAACATGTTGTGACATCTGTTTCACAAGTTTCGTTTCAACAATTTTATTGCATATGTTTTGGAAAAAAACACTTTCGATTTTTTTTTCTTCTTAATTTGGTTGCACGACAAAGGAAAACGTTTGGTGCTAAATTTTCGTCGCGGAATCAAAAATATATCATTGACTCTCGAAACTGCTTTTAAATTCCATGTGTGGTTCCATTAATTTTCCCGGCACTGTACACCCTTTGCAACATAAAGGTTATTTTTTTTTGCAAAAAATAGTTAATTTTAGCGTGAGCACTCACAATGTCTTCCGCTAAGCAGCATTTGTAGAGATACCTGTCTGTGGAAATTCTTCATCTACATTTCCGAACCTCGTGGCGCAGTGGTTAGCGCATTCGACTCCCACCCAGGTGGACCGAGTTCGATTCCCCGTCGGGGCACGAAATTTACTGTGGCACAAATGGTGCATCCTCCCTCGGCGAGGCACAGTAAATGAGGTCGGAAAGAGAGACTTAGTGGCCAGTGTCTTAGTCCTTCGGATGGGACTTTAAGAAGGAGGTCCCGTGTGCAGTATCACACTGCGCACGTTAAAGAACACCTAGCTCCAAGTCCAATACAGTGGGTTGGCAAGTTAACAGAGAAGCCACATCTCACAAGTCACACGTCTGCTGCTCTGCAGAGCATGACTCTGTCCGGCAATTGGCGTGTATACGCCGTAAAAACTGGTCCGAGTCGTTTCAGTTATGCATAGATTGGGCTACGATTATGGCGCATAGTTCTCCTTGCGAGCCCAAGGTGTGTGCAACAAGGTAAAAGGTCGGAACACCAGCCGAATGGCTATCAGTCCATATGACTCCACGATGATGACATTTTTTGTAGCATTCACCCTCCCCCGCAAGTCATGGCCCATTTAGAATAGGTTCATGGCTTCGGGCGCTGCAAAAACAACATGACACTCGAAAATGGTATGTGCAGTTGCTTCATAACCCTGTTGAAATTAGACGGCCCCTGTCTTATCTAAACCTGCAAAATGTCTATGTTCGAAGACATTTCTAGACTCTGTAGAAATATTTTGGTCACACTATGGCCAATCGACATTTGGCCCTACTGAAAAGCGGAAATCACACCGGAATAATGGGCCTTGTATAGCGGCGGCGGAATTAATGTACTCATACATGTAAAAATTGCAACCGTTCAGATTTTGGAAAAAATTCTATGCTGCAGAAATTAAAGATCCTCTTTTGGTACCGAGGCCAAAATCTGACACCTCAAGAACGCTTTGTTGGAATCTGGCGCTTTAATTTCTACCGCCTGCATTGGAATAAAAAGAAAGAAAAAAAGTTTCGAATGCAACAGTTAAATGGGAAAAAACATGTGGGTACACTAATTCCGCCGCCACTATACCAATCAGTGTGACAATTATTCATGTCACGGCGTTGGTACGTTGGTCTGTCAAAAACAAAAAAAAACACAAAATTCGAAAAACGCTGTTGCCCCTGATGTAAGATAAGATTTGCAACACGCATCGCTTGCGTGTTGCAGCTCTTGCAGGGGAGTCGAACGTCGTTTGGGAAGTCCAGCGATTGATCAGGAAGTGCGCGCACGAACAAGATGAAAATCCTCGCACCAAAATCATCTGATGACGAAAAAGAGTTTTGTGATTTTTCGTGTGAGAAGAAAACGATGGATCAAAGCGAAAATGAAGAAGTTTTCAGAGCAAAATGAAAAAGATGGAGTGAAAGGAAAGACGCAGGCAAAGGGTAAAATAGTAAAGGGCAAACTCGGTGTAAAATCGGTAAAATGGGCAAAGGGTAAAACAGATGATAAAATAGGATAAGGGCGATAAAGCGTTAGGATAGGTTAAATAGGTGAAGGGAAAATTGAATGATAAAATAGAATGAGGATAAAATGGGGAAATAAGTGAAATTAGAGCAAATTGGTAAAGGGTGATGTATATTATGTTTTACGGGTAAAGGCCTAAAAGTAAGGGTGGATGAGGTGAATTAGGTAAAAATGGTTACCTATAGGGTAAAAGAGTGGTAAATGGTAAAATGTGGGCAAGCATGGAGTTTTATGAAAAGCTTTGAAGAATATCGGTTTGTATGTTCTTCTTTGAATTCTGGGATTTTGGCGTGTCATTTTTCACACATCACGGCAGTCGGAGTCGGAACAACATGGTCAAAAACTAGAAAAAGCCATTTAGCAGCATTTTCGAAGACGAAATCCATTTCCGTATCAGGCATGTCTCGAACAACACTTTTCGGACAGTAGGTATATAGGTACTTTGCGCTGGAGAATCGGGCATTCACAGCTTTTGATCGTGATCAAGAATCATGATTTTTGCAAAGAAAATTTTTTGGAGCCCGAAATGTGTGTGATGCAGTTCCAAATCATGGAACTGATGGGTTCCAAAACCCCCTGATTTGTGTTTTTCAGCAAGGTGTGACGCTTAAGCCAACCATAACGGCCTCCGGGAAGTTCTTAGATGCCTTTCGCAAAAAGGGCGCCGCATCTCATTGGAAGTTCGCCATTCAACGCGCAGAAGTGGACACAAATCGTGCAATTCGTTTTTGGATTCGTTTAGTTATTCCTTTGCAATCCTCTGCTCGTGGAAAGGCAAAGGCTAGTTCGACGTATGGTTTAGGCGATTGTGCTCTCTGCTCGAAGGGCTACAGTAAAAAAATCGAGGGCCAATCCGTCCTTCTGTCGCCTATCAGGCGCTTTCATCGTCCGCTGCCATATTTACATAACAAATAAACGCTTTGGTCGGTCGCGGAGCCAGCCATCGGCCAGCAGTTGAGAAAAAGCACACACAAAAACGCCGCACAAGGCGCAGAAAAGCGTCGATAAATTCGGAATTTCAACGTTTTGCTGCCCTTTGATCAAATTTCTCCCCGAGAAAAAGAAACGTGGAAAGATGGAGAGCAGGCGTTTGCATTCCCCCATTCTTCCCCTGACCCCACTCGGTTCAGTTCTGGCCTTAAGGGTGTCTCGCACGGTCTCTCAAATGGTCAAGTTGTGTTTTCCTGGCGGACCCTAATAAAATGGAAAAATTCACCAGAAAGAAAAAAGGCCACCCCAACCGGGATTCGAACCCACCTCCATCACCCGCAAACATGCACCCGCATCATTATGCTCGACTGGTTCCCGAATGGAACTTTCCGAGCGCATAATTTTCCGTCTTTCGCCTTTCTCGTTTTGTGTTTTCATTCCCTGTATTTTCCTTCCGATTTTTTCCATTTGCTTTTCGACTGGCCATTGTTTGCACAAATCGCGCTGCTCACAAAGGCGCCCGCACACTTTTGTCACGCCTGGAAGGTCTCTGTTGAAATTCAGCGAAAATTGAGTGCCCGACACATCTCAATTTAGTGACTCTACCGTTTTGGAACGAGTTTGATGGCCTCGAAAGTGATTGACGCGATGAGACAGATTTGCGGACTCAAAGCCGATCTTTCGCCTTTTGCGAATTCTGTTTCGCGTCCTCGCTGTTGATGTGTGATGTTGTCGTTACGGCACATTTTTTTCCCAATCCACTTCCGCATGCGCGTCTCTGATTGGTTGTTGGGAATTCCAGCCCATTTCAACATCCAATTTTCAAAACCCTAACCTGACCTAACCTCACCTAACCTGGCCTTTCCTAACCCTATTGCAGCCTAAGAAAGAATTGCGAAGCGGTGGCAAACATGCCAAATGGCAAAATGCGGTGGCAATGCAAAAATCCCAAAATTGATGACGTCACAATTTGAGACGACGTGATTGGCTGTTGCGAGCTCCTGGTCCGCGGAAGTGGATTGGAAAAAAAATTATGCGGCGTTACGGCGGATTTTTCCCATTTAACTGCGTTGCCTCCGAAACTTTTTTCTTTCACTTTATTCTGATGCAGGCGGCGGTAGAAATTTAAATGCCAGATTAACAGAGCTTTCTAGAGGAGTCAGGTTTTGACCTCGGTTATAAAATGGGAATTTTATTTTTTGCGGTGTCTACTCGAGAGCCGAGACTTCACGCCATCGGCCCTCGGTGCTGCATTTAGTGAATTGCCAATTTTGGATACGTTTTCTTAGGTATATTGCCAACCCATCTTTCGCCGGCAGCGAAAGAAGTCTTCCAAAACTGAGACTTCAAGGAATCAGCAGCTCAATTGGTGCACTGCCAATATTGGAAATGTCGGCCTTTATTGGCCTGACAGACGGACCTTGTTCTTGCAAACAAGGATGGTCGATTGACGCGAAAATCTCAAAATCGGTTGACGCGAAAATTTCAAAATCGGTTGACCTCAAAATCGTTTGACGCGAAAATATCAAAGTCGGTTGACGCGAAAATTTCAAAATCGGTTGACCTCAAAATCGTTTGACGCGAAAATATCAAAATCGGTTGACGCGAAAATTTCAAAATCGGTTGACCTCAAAATCGTTTGACGCGAAAATCTCAAAATCGAATCGCAGGAACTTCGACAAAATCCGAGGGAGAAAACGCAATTTGTTGCTGGAATTTTCGACTTTTGTTTTCGAGATTTTTGTCGGGGCCATTTTTGTCCTGAAAGGGTGTTTACCCAAATGGCACGTCTCAATAGAAAGTGACTTCTTGGTGGACTTTTATGCCGATTTTTTGGCGTTCAGAAGGTGAAGAGATGCTTTCATCAGCATCATCAGCAGCTTATAGAGTATCTGGATGGAAGAATGCGTACCAGGCTCATTCGAATGATGCATAGTGGGTTTTGCCGAACTCCTGATGTGTGGCGCTTCCTGCTTCCATGCAGTGACATCGAATGATTGATGTCCTGATCGCATGTCACCGCATCAGCCTCAGCCGCAAACGACTGCGACGATTGCAAGCGAAGGACACGGCATGTGCAAGAAACAAACGCTCTTTTTGTCGTCCTGATCTATATAAGTTTGTTTTGGCCAATGAATTCGTATTTTCAGAGGTGAAAAAACCAACAGAACTGAATAAGTCGCGCAACAAAGTCCTAAAATCGGGAAACAAGCGATTTGAATGTGGGAAACGGAAGCATTTGATTTGATGCGTGCGCGTTTTTTCCGCTCGCGCGATTTAAATAATCTCGAAGGTTCCCGTCGTTCCCGAAACAATGACACAGGTCCACTTGTTTGGCAAAACGGTCCTTCTGCGCATTGTTGTGGCGTACAAAACGTTGATGCCAAGACGTCACATCCCCTCAAAAAGAAGTTAAAGTCGAAAAATCGGGTCTAATTAAAATCCGGGAAAACGGGAATATACGGGTCACGGGATTCCGGGCAAGTTCCCGTTTGCCATCCACCTCCGACCACCCACCCACATTTTCTTGTGCAACTCCAGGAGGGTTGCGTCGTCCAACAAGTTTACAGGAACCTGTGAGTAGCACGTCTTGGCGTCAATGTTTGACGTGCACGCCAAACAACCTTTGTGCGCAGAGGGACCGTTTTGCCAAACCTGTGTTGTTTTTCTTCTTTTGCATTTTTTTGGAAACTCAAGTTCTGCTTCACGCGTGAAAAGATTTGAGATACCTATCTTATTCAACGGAGATTTGCAGCCTTAAGGCTTATGCATGTGTAGTCTGAGGTGCAAATGGTGCGCACGGAGATCTGTCTCCATGCAAACCGTCCTTGTTCAACGTGGATGGCGCATATCTTTCAAAAATATTTCCGGAAGCAAGAGGGAAGTCCGACGGCCTTTCCGATGGCGCCATATGGGTTTAATTTGACCCAACGATGTTGGAAAGACCTTTCGAAAAGTGGATCCCTTCTCCCGATGGTTTTTCATTCGCCAAGGGCGCTGACCCGATCCGACCGAACCAGCTGGTACATACCTGCTGATGGGAAAGGCAACGCGCAAATCGATTTCAATACGTGTAACTGAGATGTTAACACAGTAACTTTACACATTTATGATCCGTATTACACTTAATGGCCATTTCACTTGCATTCGAGTGCCGACCCTCTGACCTCCGCCCGATACCTTCTGACCTCCGTCCTTTCGAAGTTCCGACCCTCTGACCCACCGAGTGAAAGGGCCGAACCAGTTTATCCATGCATATGTTCACATTATGCGCCTCGAGAGGCAGCATATTGCCAACTCTGTGCCTAATATTAAATTTATGCCTAACTGAGGACGGCAGTGGAAGGTACATGGTGCAAAAATTGTTCTCCGCGGGAAGGATTCTCTTCGACGTGGCAATTGTTGTCATCTTAGAAAGGGGATGACTGTCGCGGGAACTTATTGACTTGAATTGTTTATTTTCGGGGCGGACCTTTATCAAATTGAGTGCAAAATATTATGTCAACTTCAAGAATCATAAAAATCGCAAGCATAAATATTTCAAAAGAGGTTGTTAACAAGATTCAGCAAGACGGTTAGAAAGAAAAGGACACTGAGGGGAAGATTAAAAGTGGACTCAGGCAACTAGTTCCATTTCAGTTACTGTTATGGCCATGAAGGAATATCTCCAACATCCCTTTTGAAACTCAACAGCTTTATTTTGTAGACATGATCATAACGGGAAAAACAAATAACAGGTATGTCGATTTATTGCTTTTATTTCGTTAGTCAAATATGATAAAACAATGCAATCGGTGATAACTACAATACAATCAAACAGACAATGGACAACACAGTTACAACAATCTGGAGAATGCATGTGAAATTCAGAATCAGTTGGTAACAGGTTTTAATATTGTCACTGGTTTCAGAAGGTCTGATCTTCGAGGCACTTCAAAAGTATGCCTAGACTCTTCTTCCTTGCCATGGATAAATGCCTGGATAAATATTTCTTCTCTCGCGGACCAACAGGAAAAATTGCATGCTGGTTCGGCTTCGAAATTGACACCACATGTCCATCTCGAAGAAACGAAAGTATTTGCGTGCTTCTCAAAGCAGAACGAAGTTTACTTCTCGAAGGAGCCAATATTCATGCATCCCTTTACATATTCCAACATAGCCTGACAACCCCTTTTATTCCGCAGCTGAAGGAGGCTGTTCCCACCTGACAAAAACGCCCTTTTGCATGCTTGCCGCACCCTTGGGCTACATAAGGTACCTACCTACCCCATCATGCCCTCCCGTCGACCCTCGGCAGCTCCATGTCCTGCTGTTACAAAAATCCCTTATGACCCCGAAGGGAGTTAATATTGACTTCAATAAATCTTGACCTCTCGGCTTCGTCTGACGCCATAGCATAGAATCACCTACAGCTAGACATTCCACGCAGGAAAAAACCCAGGATGCAGGCCACCCCGGCTATGCTGCACACAGGATAAGCAAACTCCCCGAAAGCTTATTCCTTTTTTGCACTGGTATTGCATGCTCTGTGTCCAAGACATCTATAGGAGCACGCTCCTGAAGGATTTTATTTTTAAGGGTATTAAAAGGCCATTTAGGAAAGGTGAAAACGAAGGCATGATACGCACCGAGAGCAACGCAATGGAACCAAGAAGTGCAGCACATTCGTATAGGCCTGGAAGAATAAGAGAAGATATTGTAAACAGCTTGCCACAGGGTGGATGCCAATGGTCCACCTCTATTTGCTGATTTAATCTTTTCCAATTCGTGGTGTAACGTTAAGGATGTATCTGCAATGAGGGTGTGAACGTTTCAAGTGTCGTCGTTCGAAATGCCGCCGTTCAAAATGTCCCTGATAGAAAGTTTCGAAAAACGGCTCCGTCGAAAATGTCGAAAATGGCATTTCGACATCGCAACTTGACCTGCAGGTGGTTCGATTTTTCGCGGGCGAAAAATCGAAAAAAAAGAGAAAAGAACAAAATCGCAACTCTGTTGCGCGGATTTGTGCATGCGCCTCAGCGGTGCGTAATTGCGTCTGAAGTGAAACAAAGGTTGTCCCTCGAAATTTCTACGAAAGCTGAAATCGGACAAATATTTGAACGCATGTCATCTGGCGGTTGCTATGAACACGGTCATGATCGGAGCAATTGAATCTGCGACATTCCCTGCAGGGAATGAGTAGTGACTCGAGATTCCCTGCTCAAACATTACGGTCAAAAAAAGCCCTGACACAGCATGTTTCCCGTGCACAAAATGAACAGGCGATCCTCGAGCGATGGGCCAATCAATGACCAACGACTAATCAATGATGCGGCCAATCCAATGACCACTGACCAATCAGGTGTCCACGAATACCACATGATGCAAGATTCGACAAATCCGCGAAACAATCCCGCGTTTCGAGGAGAAAAAAGGCCGATTTCTGAGATCGCATCGCGCAGGTGGGCTTCGGATTCAGGTGCTGCATGCTGTGATGCGCTTATTTCCAAAAATCGGGAAATGCTTCCGTTCCCGTGAGAACTTTTTTACCGGATTTGTGGAAGCGGAGAAGCCCATAGCGAGAAAGCAAGGCTGCCCATCAAGTGATGGTGGGGGACAAAAAACGCGAAAAATGCGTAGACGCACGGAGATTATGCGTGGAAAAAGAGGGGATACTTCACAAAGCGTCGGGTGATCCTGAAATTGGGGGAGAGGGGGCAATTGACGGGTGAAAGGAGGGGGAGAGGGTCGGAACAAAAACATAAACTCATTGAATTAGTCGGTGAATTTTTCGGACAAAATGCATCGTCGCTTTTTTATCAATTCCAATTTCGGAAATGAATTTATAAAAAAGGGAAAAAATTGAAATAAATTTGATCCTAATGCAAAGGGAAGCGATGAGCATATTTCGGATGCGGCAAAAACGTGAATGAAAACAGTCCTTGAAGCTCCTGTGCATGGAGAAAAAACTCTAAAAATACCAGTCCCTTATCCATGGGAAGAATGGCCCTCGGTCGGGTAAAAAGCGATCAGCACAGAACAATTGAAATGACGTGCACACGCATACTCACACAGCAGAAGAAGTCTCAGGGAATCGAACCAGGGGCGTTGGCGTTCAGGAAGGACGTGGGGACAAGCGGGACCAAAATAGACGGGAAACAATGAAGCTGCAACGATTGTTGCAACCGACCTGCAACGATCATTGCAACGCCAGAAGACTGACCGCGTTTTTTGTGTCACTTGACACTTGACACATTCACAGTGACAATTCTGACAGTACAAAAGTCATAGAACAATTGATCAAGGGGGCAACCCCGAAAACAAAGAACTTATTTATTTATTATCTCAAAAAACATCTGCTAAATGACTTGGCAAATGTTGTGGTCATGAATGACATGTTATAGATCACAAAAAAGTCAACAATAGTAAAAAACGGCGCCGAAATGATGGCTGTAGTCAAAAGACAAAAAAATGGGAACAACAACAAAAGCACGAAGACACACACTCGAGGGTAAAGCTACTCAGAGACTGGCCGGAAAATTTTCAAGGCTTCCTGGATATGCTTGCATTCTGACGGAAGTGCATTCCAGTCCCTGATGGTTCTGGGATAGAAAGATTGGAATAATGGTGAGAATTTAATGAGAGGAGCCACTATATGACAGCCATTATCTGTTCTCCGCTGTTCGGTTCGCAGGGTAAACTGACAAGGGAGATGAATTTTGAGCTTATTGGTAAGGATTTTGCGAAAAAAATCAACGCGTTTCCTTTTTCTCCTTGTTTCAAGCTGTTCTATATCAAGATCACTTAAAATTTTGGAAACGCTGGCTGTTCTATGATAGATACCACTGATAAAGCGTGCAGCTCGCCTCTGTACCCTTTCCAAAGCCAGAGAATGAGTGAGCAGAAAGGGGTCCCACACAACGCTTGCATATTCGAGAATAGGAAGGACAAGAGATAAATAAGCCTTTTGCTTGGCCTTTGGAGAAGCAAGAAAAAGATTACGTTGCAACATGCCGAGTACCTTTTGTGCCTTACCAATCATGTAATTGATGTGCTGTGTCCAACTGAGGTCATCGCTATTAGCACACCGAGGTACTTGAAGGATGGAAGTTTTGAAATTGGTGACCCATTAATAAAATATGAAGGTGCCCAGCCTAGCTTTGCCCTCGAGCGATGGAAACTAACAAATGCACATTTGTCGACGTTTACGGTCATTTTCCATTTTGAGCACCATGTATGGATGGAATTCAGATCCTCTTGAAGTAAAAGAATATCGCGGTCCGTTTTGATTTCACGATATATGACTAAATCGTCAGCGAACAGCCGTACTGTGCTGCTACACAATCTGGAAATGTCATTAATGTAGATTAAGAACAAAAGGGGCCCCACAACACTTCCCTGTGGGACACCCATTGGATTGTCAAAAACAGCTGTTGTTGGCTTCCCGTCAAGTTTAATCTGCGAGGTCCTGGATGATAGATAGGATTCAATGAGCTTGAGAATATCATGAGGGAAGTCATACATTTTTAATTTTTGCAGCAAGAGATCATGAGGGATAAGGTCAAAAGCCTTCTTGAAGTCAACAAAGACTGAATGCGCCTCATTTTTAGCTTCCAGCATAAATCCAATGTCATTGACAAATTCAACTAACTGTGTTTCACAGCTTAGGCCTGATCTGAAGCCGTGTTGTCTTGGGTATAGAGGATGGAATTATCAGCCAAAAAGCCCAAAAGAAAACCGGCAAGGAACTTTTCAAAAAGTTTTGCTCCGCATGACAGAAGTGATATTGGCCGGTAGTTTTTAACATCTTCGAAGGATCCCTTTTTAGGAATCGGAACTACGTAAGCTTTCTTCCAGTCCTGAGGGAAGGTTCCAGTTTGAAGGATTGCGTTGAAAAGGATCTCGTAAAAATATGGCAGTTCATGTGCAAGTTCTTTCAAGAGTCGTGCTGGAATATTGTCGGTTCCGGGTGATTTCTTTGTGGACAATGACCGCAAACGTCGAAATATCAATGAACGATCACATTGCATCAGGTTACGATTACCAACGAAAACGACGTGTTCAATTACTGGGGGGTCAATTATTTCGTCTGCCCGATCACAAATAATTGCTGGCTGCAGCTGCTGCCTAATGATAGAAGGGTCATCATCAGTGTACACCGAGGCAAAGAAACTTGCAAAGCTATCAGCTATTGCCTGTGGTTTCGAAACTACCGAACCATCGTCAGCAACAAGTTGGCGTGTTTTTTGATTTTTTGTGCCTTTCTTAGATTGCATGCATTTCCAGAAATTTTTAGAATACGGAGATGCAATTGCCTTGGACACAAAATCTGAGAACAGTTTCTTATTCAGATTACAAACCTCGGCTTTAAGTGTTTTTAAGAGCTCGAAATCAGCATCATTTCTGGTTCGCATAAACCTCGCATGAACTTTGCGTTTTTTGCGAAAGAGTGCCTTAAGCTTGTGATTAAGCCATGGGTGTGACTTGTCAACTTTAGTTTGAAGCTTTGGTATAAAATCAATAGAACGCATTAATATCTCATGTAATTTGGCACAGAGCAAGTCTGGACCAAGAATCGTCAAGCACAAAAAGTCTTGAAACGATGCTTGAAGGCTTTGCTTGATAAGATTCCAGTCAGCAGCATCGAAGTTCAATTTGGACACAGAATTGTTTGAACTTTCACAATTGGAAGTAGAATCATCAGAAAGATTGAAACACCCAAGAACTGCGAGATGATCGGCGACACCCCCAGTGATTTTGATAGTTAAATGTGGATAATCAAAATTGACAAAGAACAAATCAAGAATATTTCCTATACCGTTAGCGGAAAACCTGGTGAGCTCAAATACTTTCTGCAAGAAGCCAAAATTGCTGACCATGTCGAGAAAAGTTTCTTCCTTTTTGTTGCTGTTTATAAAGTTGATTTTGCTCCATGTGATACCAGGCAAATTAAAATCTCCTGCGAGAATTATGTTTTTGTTTTCTGGGTCAGTGGATAAAGTAGCCAGCAATTCCCCCAACTTCAGGATTGCGTTGAAATCTGCAGATGGGGCCAGGTACACACAACCCAGAACAAACGAAAAGCTGCCGACACTCACGCGGCACCAAGCTGTCTCCATGGAGTTCCCATAGCTACTATCTACAACATTTAATGAAACAATGGACATGCTGCGGAGGCTGGAATGAATGCCGATAAGAACGCCGCCTCCTTTGGTGGGCGCCACTCTGTCAGTTCTATAGGCAACAAAGTCAGCTAGAAATTCTGAACTCTGAGATTGGGAAGTAAGCCACGTCTCCGTCAGCAGGATGACATTAGCCCGGTGTTCCAAGATTAGAGAATTAATTTCAGTGACCTTATGCTGGCTATTGACTGACTGACAGTTTACCAGCAGTAAATTCAGACTCTGCGGTTCTAGACCGAGCTTTCGGTTAGGAGACACCCTTTTACAGGTTTGTGTTGGCAAGTGGATAGGAACTTTCATTAATTCATTCATTCAAACAATAATGACCCACTAAATGCAAGTCCCTGCACGCAGGATCATGAGTGTCGTCATTGTTTCTGTGACACAGAGGCGACGTAATTACATTGCCCACCGTTAACTTGATGTGTTTTCCCATTTAACAGTTGCATCCCAGATTTTTCTGTCTTTTTTTGCTCCAATGGAGACAGTAGGTACAAATTAAAGCCCGTCGAAGAAATTAAAGCAACTGAGCTTTTCTTTAAGCTTTAGAAATTCTGCTAAATGAGAAAGCTTTTAAAATTCTGCCCGCTCAGAATGCTTAAAAAACTCTGCCCGCTGAGAATGCTTTAAAAATTCTGCTCACCGAGAAAGCTTTAAAAATTCTGCTCACCGAGAAAGCTTTAAAATTTCTGCTCATCTTGAAAGCTTTAAAAATTCTGCTCATTGAGAAAGCTCTAAAAATTCTGCTCACTGAGAAAGTCTCAAAAATTCTGCTCACCGAGAAAGCTATAAAATTTCTGCTCACCGAGAAAGCTTTAAAATTTCTGCTCACCGAGAAAGTTTAAAAATTCAGCTCACCGAGAAAGTTTAAAAATTCTGCTGACTGAGAAAGTTTAAAAATTCCGCTGACTGAGAAAGTTTAAAATTCTGCTCACCGAGAAAGCTTTAAAAATTCTGCTGACTGAGAAAGTTTAAAAATTCTGCTCAGCGAGAAAGCTTTAAAAATTCTGCTCACTGAGAAAGCTCTAAAAATTCTGCTCACTGAGAAAGCTTCAAAAATTCTGCTCACCGAGAAAGCTATAAAATTTCTGCTCACCGAGAAAGCTTTAAAAATTCTGCTCACCGAGAAAGTTTAAAAATTCTGCTCACCGAGAAAGCTTTAAAAATTCTGCTGACTGAGAAAGCTTTAATCTGGAGAACCAATACAAACGGTGAGACAAACAGATCTGGGGGAAGCTGCGCCACCTGGCACCCTCCATCTTCAGCGGCCATGCTGATAAGTTTGCGCTTTTGTGAAAAATTCCTCCAATCTTCGAAAATTGGAATTTGGATATCTGGAGGATTCGCTAAAAAACCCGCGGCAGATCCCGACAAAGCAGTCGTGGGATTAGGTTCCATCTCAATGGCGAAGCAGTCTCTCATGTATCTGCCTTTTATCATTTTCATTTTTTATTCTTCGTTTTCTATTTTTTAACTGTTTTTTGTCCAAAAGGGGGACCGAATAAAATGCAACAAAGGGGCATGTTAACTAGATCAAATCAGAAGTGGAGTATAGGGGGTTGAATGATAGCTCGAAGACGTACCTATGGGTCACGGCCTGTATACATGTATATACAGTACAAGGTCGGTTTTAAGTTCCCGCAGTCAAAGGAGAATGAATCTTTCCCTGAGTAAACATCGCTTTTAGAAAATGCAGGCCCGCTGTGAGAAATTTTGTCTCTGGGCTTTTGAATAACATGGACTTCCAAATCAATCGAAATAAAAAATGAAAAACAACGAACCAAAAAGTCTCTGCACAAAACTGAGACCAGGGAAAGCGCTGCACAAAATAATGGGTTGCCGGAATAACGTCAAATTTTCGGAAGGTCTAAAAGTGTGGTGAGTCCCGAATTGATACGCTAACCAAAATTAACCTAACCTGACCTAACCTACCCTATCCTAACCTAACCTAACTTATCCTAACCTATCCTAACCCTAAACTTTACCTATCCAAAAGTTGATTTTCATCGGGAACTCTTTCCGCGGAATTTTTAGACGTTCCGAAAATAAGACGTTATTCCGAGCACCCAAAATGATGTTGTGGCAGAGAGGATTTAGGTGCAACACAACAACACAACAATTAAAGAAACTGCAAACTTGCCACATACCTGCAAGGAGAGGGACTTTTATACCACACTGTCTAGCACCGATGCAAAAGCCCTTTGCTTTCAAGCAACAGAAAAGATTTGTATGAGCCGTGCTGAAATTGCGGTGAAATTCTGATTTTCATTCCGAAAATGGACTTATAGGCAATGTTTTCTTTCTTTTGAATGTCTTCCCCTGAATTTTCAATTTTTTTTTCGAAGATTGCAGATTCGCTGGACAAATCTCGTCTGTGCAAACCCCACACGCCGTCAGAGTGAAAAAAAAAATAAATCCCACTTGATGTCAATGGCGAAATGCAGGAAGGTGAATGCAGGAAGGAAAATGGTCCAGAATTCATTTGGTCCACAACTCGTTTGGTCCACAATTCATTTGGAAATACTCGTACGTACATCACATTTTTGACATTATACCATTCGCATCAAATTGGCCCCACAATTTTGATTTTTTGTCTTTGATAATTAAACTCAATATTGAGCCAATTTGATGGGTTGATTTGGGCTGAGAAAATTTAATTTCTGTATGCAAACGTCACTCCTTTTCCACAGCGGTGAAGTTGTGTGCATCCATGTCTGAATTTGGTGTTGAGTTGAAGCTATGGATGGTGAAATGGTGATGGGGAATGAGAAGGCGGCCGAAGGACTGCCATCATGTCGAGGCCTCACGCGAGAGACCCATCATATGTTTCACACGGGGCCAATAATTTCACTTCTACTTCCAACACCAGATCGTGAGATTTCACTGAAACGTTTTCGTTTTATTCAGCGCATGATATGATACGGCATCAAATTGTTTCACTTCAGATGAATCCCAAACTGTATTCAAACCTTTTCTTTTGACTCCCGTCTTTCGACAAAGAAGCGCGAAGCTTTCAAAAGAAATTAATTCGTGTTTTCCTGGTGGTCAAATTACGCTGTGAATCTGTGAATCTCTCAGTGTTCAGTGATTGATTGATTACGGATTTTATGCCTGCTTTATCCTGCTTTCGCCGAGTGAGGTCACTGATGGGGGTTCGATCCCACCGCAACCCCCCCGAACACGTCTATGGACGTGTCGAAATCACGCCGCTTTTCCACGCTTCCCGTCATGGGATCCAACATCACCATGGCAAAGCATCACTATCAGCTGCCGGTAATTTCAGCATATTTTTTTAAGATTTAGCCGCTTCTGAGCAACAATATGCGCATGTTGATCTACCGGAATTATTGGCGGTAGCGAAAAGGCAGGGATCTCCAAAGGAAATTGTAAAAAAGACAACAGGTTTTAACACGAAATGAAGCCCAAAAAGGTGTATCCCAATCGCATGGGCCAAATTTTTCACCCATACTGGTGAAATAAAGAAACAAATTTCACAAAATAAACTCTTTTTTACCACCCATGTGCAAAGTATTATTCCCAAAGTTCCAACACCTTTACTGAATATGGAGACGGTCATGGGATCCTGTCATAAATTCCGGTTTCTCCTTCTCTTGAAAGCATCCAGCAATGAGCGCACAGGTCAAAAAATGGCAGCAATCGAATTTTGACTGAGAAAATTTTGCCGACCACTGCACAAGTCCTGCCTAATTTTCTTCAGATCGAACAGATGTGTGAAATGTATGAGAAATTGAGGCTAAACTCCAAATAATGTGATGAGTTTTGTACATTCGAATTTTTCAAAAGTCCAGCAAGAGGAGAAAAACTCTTTGGAAAGGGGGAGGCGGGGGAATTGGCTGGATGGTGCTCACCACAACCGACGAGGCCGGTGTGGACAAAGCATGAAACTTGACAGGTGAACCTGGCCAGCAGAATTAAGCAAGGCAAATTTCCAGATTTGTTGCGGTCATTCTTGAAGAGTGAAGGTGTAATGAAGGTACTTATGAGGAAGCAGGGTTGAAGTGCGGCACCATCAGGGGGCCAGAAGCGGATGTGAATCCTCACTCGGACGTGGACGTGGAATCTGAAAATCGGAATCCGCCGTGGCCGCACAGGAACAGAAAGAACGATTGGAATGGGAACAATCGTTTGCGCATCGTCCACGCACGATTCTGCAGCCAAACACCAATCATCGATTCCAACATTCGCGCAAACATCCGTGCTGCACACCAACACTTGACGCGACCAGGTTGATTCTTGATTCGCGCGGCGAACAATCGGGCAAAACGCTTCCAGCATGAGGCAAAAACGTGTGAAACACGAAATCTCCATGGTCCACGCAGCAGCCCATCTGTCATGGATCCGAGATGCTCTGCTCTCCACGGCATGGGGGTGGGGTGTGGGAGGGACACAGGTGTGGAGATGAGGGGGCGGAGCTTGTGGATCGTTTGAGATCGAGAAGTCATATTGCATCGATCGTGCGCATAACCAGCAGGTGATGGTGAACAATGAATGTGCGACGGATGAGAGTCCGTGAGGTTTTGAGGTAATTTGGCAATTTGAGATGATTCGATGAGAATGGAAATGAATTGATCTGGCATCATCTGAAAAAATAAGTTTTGGACAAAAAAGCGGGCTGAGAATCCATCAGGAAGAAAAAGAACGCAGAAAGATTCAGGGAAGAGGTTAAGTTATAATAATACATTATTATTATTATTATTATTATTATTATTATTAGATTATTATTATTATTAGATTATTGATTATTATTATTATTATTATATATTGATTATTATTATTATTATTATTATTATTATTATTATTATATTATTATTACTTATTAGCTTATTATTATTATGATTATTATTATTATTATTATTATAAACCAACCATAATATACTATATATATTATTATTATTCTTCTTTATCTTATTATTCTCTGATTTTATTCAATCCACCTTAAATCTATTTATCATAATAATTCTAGATATAATCCAATAATACCTATATCCTCCTCCTCCTCTCTCCTCCTCCATCATCTAATCCTACTCCTACCTCATCTCCTCCTCACTCCTCACTACTCCTCATCCTCCTATTCCAATACTAATAAATCCTAAACCCCATAATATCATAATAATGTTAAGTTAGGTTTGGTGGACAGCTTAAGTTTAAGTAGACATATTTGTTGGTCCTGTATCGCTTAGATCTGGGAAAGATGAAGTCGGAGAAAGATGCTGGACACACAGAACGACAGAAAATAACCAAATGAGGGTCAAATTTGTCGAGAAATTATCGAGTTGTCGTCATGCACAGAAGATCAGCGATTTCAAACAGCGCACGAGGCCTGCCGATTGAAATATTTTGTCTTAGCAGACGACGCATTCTCGTCTGCAGAAGAAAAATCAACCGTGACAACGGGTGGGTGCTCTGCGCTGAATGACGACAAATTTTTTTAACATCCAAAAATTCCGCCGAATCTAGTCTCAGACGAAATAGGGGTTTGGTTAGTGGTTGGGCTTGGTTTAGGGCTAGGTTTAGGGTTAGATTAGGGTTAGATTAGGTTAAGTTGGATTATGTTTGGTTAGATGTATCAATTCGCGCCTTATCACACCTTTTCTTTCCGAAAATTAGACGTTATTCTTGAAACCTGCGATCATCGCGGATTGAAACATCAGCAAAGTGAGAAAAAGAAAAGGTCACAGGAGATTTGGCAAAAAAGATCAACTGAGCAATGTGGGGCATGGTTATCAATTTCATAAAGAAGACATTTCATTCCCACAGGTGAGCGCTGCTTCGCCGAATCATGATGGAGACGCAAATAGACGGAAATCGAAAAAGAGCGAAATCGGAGACAGGAACCTGTCTTGCCTGAATTGCAAAATTGGGCTTGAACGTTAGCTTGCCAGGCCCATTGATGCTGCATTTCGTTCAGCCGATTGCTGCGTGGACGCAGAAATATGCCTAATGCAGAAGGACCGAAGTTAATCCTTAAGGGACACATAGGCCTGCAGATGAGGAGGGTTATGAGGGTTTTCACGCATATTCTTTTCTATACGCCTATGCAGATTCGGTCCTAATCCATCAACGGCAGACAGAAGCCTAAGAGACATCAATTAGAGACCCCACATCACGATTTACGTAATCACATCCCGATTCCCAACAGGCTGGAATCACGTTGAAGGTTCAGCAGACAAAAGGTATAGGTATCCCATCCGTCTCTCAGCATAGGCACCGTATTCCCAACCGTGACATTTCGCAATTTTCGGATTGATCGTGAAAAATAAATTTGTAAAATTATTCACGGATGCGACGGTGGAGTTCAGGAAATCAGTTGAGGCAGCTCAGTCCTCCTGTATGCAACGGCCTTCTTCATCAGTCACTCGAGCGGTACCTAGGAATATGTCAACTGCCGATAAAACCCCAACTTAATCCGATCTGCAAAAGTACAGATGTTGAAAGAGCGTGGTCGGACCAAATCCATTTTTAACCGCACCTGAAGAGCGGCCAATGCAATCACCACAGACAAACCAAGAGTGTCTGTTCCACTGCGGACATCTTATGCAATCGCAACCTTATTCTTCAGTGACAGATCGCCTAACCTCAGCAATTGTTAGGCTTTGGGTCAATGACATTCTCACTGACAAACATCTATGGTTCACATGTTTATAGGTACATCAGATTCAGATAATTGGTTCAGATATTTGATTTAGATATGTAATTCTGTTATTTTATTCCAATAATTTGATTCAGATATTTCAATAAAGATACTTTCCGATATGATTCAGATATTTCATTAAGATATTATCGATTAAGATATTTTCGATTCAGAAATTTCTGATTAAGGTATTTGACTCTAATTGACGAGCGAAGCGAGTCTACAACGGACAGCAAACCATAATTTGTGTGCAATGATAACTCAAAAAATTGACAGCCGATCGTGCCCAATTTTTGTGGAGGCGAAGATGTCAACTTGGTGCGTTGCTGTATAGTTTTTGGTCAAAATCGGGGGGAAAAATGCCAAAATGGCACAACAAAAATTCTCTTTACCCTGCCCCACCTCATCAAAACCTGCAAGGAGTGCAGCGCAACAACGAACAGACACTGCACGCCGAGAAAACTCCGAACCTCACTCACCGCGCCCCCATGCCAGGGCCAGCGCCATGCACGGGACACTGCACGCACAATTTGCATCCCAACGCAGACAATGAAGGAGACAAGGCCAAGAGGCGAGCACAGGACGGCAACAAAGCAGAGAAGCCAAAAGCTGAGAAGAAACAAACAGGACAACAGGCGTTTTGTTTCAGTCAATGAATGCAGGAATCAATGATTCACCGGGACCGGTGACTGGGGCAGAACGAACTGAGGCAGAAGTGGACTGAGGCAGAATTTTTGCATTTTTGGAAGCTGATTTTTTTCATTTCTGCGGGTTAGGTTAGGTCAGGTTTGGTTTGGTTAAGTTAGGACAGGTGTACGCTACCACCTCCAGCAAAAATTCCCTCCAAAACCCCCTCCTTTGTCCAATTCTACCTCAGTCCAATTCTGCCTCAGTCCACTTCCGCCTCAGTCCGTTCTATCCCAGTCCCCCGATCCGATTCACCAGTCAACCAATCAGTCAACAACACCACACAAAAATGAAAGAACTGCACTGCGCTCCTTTCAGTTGCGGCTTGTGTTTTTTCGTTCTCTGTTGTTCATCCAGGAGCAGATTCAGGACGTCAATTTACACCAGCAATGTGCGCATGAAGGTGCCTTCCTGCTGTCGCGAGTGGATGCTGTGCAGTGTGGCCGAATGGGGAAAAATTTTCCCTTTTGGGGAAATTTTACACCTTTTGGGGGACGTCTGGGGAAATTGACAGTTTGGGGAAATTTGGAGAAATTTCGATTTTTGTCCACCAACAACAGCGCAAATGGATTTAGCAGAAATGCGAAACGTGGGGATTTTTGTTTCGATTATTTTTCTGTTTTTTTTTCGGCTTTCGCTTTCGTTCCATATTCTTGTGTCGTGACGCATTTTGACACGCGCGCGACTTTTAAGCAGCCGATGCTCGAATATTGAATTGGCACGTGATGGTTCGAATGGATTCAGTTCGGTTGGGAAAGGACAGGATGTGGTTCGAAAATGAGACTCGCATCCCGCGAAGACACCGAACTCCTCCACCCGCACCCCATGCACAATTTTCGCCAAAAAGCTCACAATAGAAGGCCAAGAGAACAGGCACGGAAGGAACAGGACAACAGTTTTTTTTCGCCAAACAAACAACCAGCGAAACACCAGCCAAAACGTTTGAGAGAAAAAGTGGAAGAATTCCGGGATTTTCGTTTGTCCAAAATGTGTGCTGCTGAATTGCGGCGTTTGAAGTGGGTGTGCGCATCGAAAGACTGAAAGACATGCGAGTGAATGGCGGACCGCGGTGCAATGCCCACAGAAAGTTAAATTTCTCCTGAACCAAGCGACTGTTTTTGATGTAGTTTCGCGTGGTGCAAAGCTGAAAAATGTGCGCTTTAACACGTGTCATGATCCCAACCTTTTGTCGGGTATAAACTCTGAAACAAATTGAGGTACAAAAGTTTCGGAGTCATAAAATTCCGGGTCCTGCCAAGAATCACAAAATCATTGAATTTGAAACCACTCTATACAATTTTATGACCAGAGATAACATTACATGTCAGCATCGTTTTGTTTTGAGCAGGAATAAGGCAGCGCCTCCCTCGTATTTCTAGGGAGACGCTGCCTCTTGAACTTACTGACACCAAACTCAGCACCATTTGCAGAACTATTGCCAACAAACATGCCCACAGACCGCTTGTGCAGTCGTCGATTGTGCAGGAGCAAAAGCGACGAGGACACGAAAGAAAAAAGCTGATCGCTCGTCTACAACAGGAAGCCTGTCTCCTGTTTCGTAGTATTTGATTTAGATATTTGATTAAGGTATTTGATTCGGACATTTCATTTTGATTCGGACAATTCTGATAATTATTGATACAGACATTTGATTGAGATGTTTGATTCAGATGATTGATTCAGATATTTAGTTCAGATATTTGATTCAGATATTTGGTACAGATTATTTGATTCAGACATTTAATTCAGGTATTTAGTTCGCAGATATTTAATTCAGAAATTTTGTGTAAGTTTGTTTCACAGTGGTTAACACTTCGAGAGAAACTGGTATGGTCGTTTAACACATCAACTATTGAAAATTTGCCCGATCTCGGGTTAACGAGGTCAGCCTGACTCCTGAGATGGGTGGGTGTGGCAGGTACAGTGCTCCATCGAAGCTGACGAGTTATGATTCCCGTTTATATGTCTTTTTCTTGTCTGAGCGGACTCAAATGAAAATCGGCGGCAAATAGCTCACCAAAATTTCACACGTTAAAGTTGAATAATTTTATTTCTTTAGAAATTAACACCTGGAAATGACCTTAGAATTCACGTGAGCCAAAGTTATCCATATCGAAAGGAATCCATAATCCATATCCGCTTCAGTAAAACTCTCCCGTATTGCTTGAAAAGAATGAAAGTAAAACTCTGCCGTAAGAATGAAAGTTTCTTTCTGGACTTCGAGATGTGTGAAGTGATTGCAATCGTCCGGCGCAATAAGTTGCTCATTTCACGCTTAAAACGATAGCAAATCGAATGTGTGGTCTTTTTTGCATGGGATGACCGGGCCCTCCTCTTCATTTCCATCCTTCCGCTCCATTGTATTATTACATACCCCCAAAAGATCGCATTTTTTCAGGATGGGAATTGGGAAAATAGGTTTTTGGATAAAACCTCAAG
>JASGXE010003915.1:0-25391 GCA_030068105.1 Sinentomon sp. SZTP_YWyxl
TAACGGAACTTCTCCCTCCCTCGTCACACCTGAATCACAAGTTTTTGCATTGCAATGATACCAACCTTCTGAGCGGGGTGGTACACCCATGTACCAGGATGGGAAAATTCAATAAAAGGGCAAACTTCTCATTGAAAGCCAGAGATGGCAGCAATTTCAAGTTTGCAGAAGGAAGATGGTCGTCGATTTCATCACGGCAGTTACTCGGCTGGCACAGAGATGGCTCCACTGAACTACTACTATGACAATCGACTCACGAGATGGTGCAGCTGTGGTGAAACAATTTGGCCAGCTGGTACATTGGCGAAGCGCCCCACTCAATTGACTTTTTTACACCTCCTTTACCCTGATCAAAAGGCTGCCGGACAACCAACTACACCACAACGGAAAATGTTAGGATTAGGTAAAATATTGTGGTTAGGATTTGGCAAAATATGAAGCTCAACAAAAGCCCCGGCTGCAACCAAAAGCGATTAATAATAAAGCAATGGTGTCTGCTACACAAGCACAAAGTGTAATAAGAGTAAAATAGTGTGGGTGGTTAAATAAGGCAAAGCTAACAGAGTACAAGAAGGTACACAAAACACAGGTACGGCACATCAAACAAGCAAAATTACAACAATAATTATACTCACTTTAGACAGTTTTCGTAGGCTCGCTTTTCCCGATATTTTTTTAACTAACTTTGATTTTTTGTGAATTTTTTTAAAAAGATGTGTATTTCATTCCATTTTATTTTCTTCAAAAAGTAAAAGAGGCCAATTAACATATTTTTCGTTTGTTTGGCTGTAAATGAGAGAAGAAATTCAGCTATTTCAAAGCTATGCCTCACTCAGGGTAGCACAGTCACCATATCCTCCGCAATGGTTTGTGTGCAAAAACATGTGCAGCCTGCACTCTAACGGTGGGGAGATGATGTCAGGAATAAAATTTGCTCAGGAGCAAATGCTTGTCCCTGCCTCGCCAATTTCAAAAGTGGCGGGAGGATCACAAAGTGGCGGGCCAAATTTTATTCCTGACATCATCTTCCTGCCATAACGATTGTACGGCGCAGTCAACTGAACTTATGAAACTTGTGAGAACAAGTAAATCTTTATGAAGGGTAAATTGTAATGTTGTGGTTTTCAAAGTGACGTTGCAATGCAGTTAATTTATATTATTTACACGTCGTAAGAATGAGGGGTAGATGGGCACTTTACGAATTCGCCGAATTTACGAATAGATAGATAATACCTACATCTGCAGAGCAAACCACAACAGCAATTTTCAAAAGATGTCCAACAGTGTAAAACTAGCCCTATTTTTGCTTTTTTTTTTTTTTCAACTCCAGCCATGCTGAAGTCAAACAAAGGCAATTTAAGTGTTTCTTTGCTGAATGAATTGGCACACTGTAAGAACTTGTCGAGTATAAGATATGCAAAAATTGAAAGTTTTTTTTTCTTTTCAAAAAGATAGTAAACAAAGATTTTTACACCAATAAAACTGGGGGATAGAAACTACAGAAGACTTGCACTCACACTAAAACAAACGAGGTGCAAACTATCAAAAAGTAAAAGCGAAAAACGAAAAAGAAAAACAACGAAAGGTAATGTAAAACATCCTTTGGCAACTCATGGTAAGGCAAAGAAATCAAATTAAAACAAATCAATAATTATATTCTGCAAATAACTAAAACACAATGTCACTAAACTGTATTAATAAAAGTTAAAACAAAACATTCAATGCATTAAAAACAAAAATGAGAATGCTAATTTAGAATGAAGATGCAAGGATGCAAGGGTGAAAACGGAACCCAAGTGGGAAGGGTGGAAATGAACCGCATCGAAAGATTGTCACAAGCTATTTAAGAACAGGAGTCAAAAGAAATTCAAATTTGGACAGAAGCATGTTGCTCCTGTGGAGATTTGAAGTTTGAAGGATTGCATTATCATCCGCTTCATTTTTTTCCCCAAAATTATGAAATGAGGTTGTGGATCAAATTTCAGCCTAATCGGAGCACAAACACCAGAGTAACAGCCAAATTAAAGTTTACGGAACGATGCTGCCAAAGTTCTGGGCTTCTAAATGGAGGAACAAATGACTCTAAAGTTCGGTATGCTGCAACCAAGTTCAATTATTGATTGGTTTTGCTTTGATTAAACTTTTACCAAAACGCATAGAAAATTCCTTGATCAATTATTGAATGTGTCTTATTAAACTTTCATGAAAATGCACAGAAAATGGTAATATATACAAAATCAGTATTTTTATGAAAATTCAGGTAACCTGCCATTTTGCAAGGTGGTGCTGTTACCTTAAATGCAAAAGGGGTATACAGTCCCGATAATGTAAATAACAGGAATAACTAGGGTCACAAGGAAAAGGCATTTTTAAACTCCTAAGCACGCACAATTACAAAATAAAACAAATGCAAAATTAAAAAGCACAAACGAGGGAGAACAGTACCCAAACTGGAAATACAGGAACGATCGCCATGTCTCAAGTGAGCTAAGCTCAAATCAAGGGAGCCGAGGGCCAGGTGAAACAAAAACAATTAAAATGGTAACCATGACATGAAAACAATACCTACCATAAATCATTATTTAACAAGAAAAATGCAAAATGGAAAGGGATACGAATAAAAATAGGAAAATTGAATGAAAAAAGATATTGGGAGAAACAACATCCAAGAATAGCTTCAATCAAATTTAGAGAAAAATCACCAAAAAATAATTAAAGGGACCTGGGTTAAACAAGGAGCAGGTGTGTATTCATACATGATAAAAAAAAGTCACATTTTTCATTGGAAGGTTGTCAAAAAATATGGGCTTTTTTCCAAATCAGGAAAGAATCTCAATACTGCAGGAGTCAAATCACAAATGACGAAACGCCCTAGTCGCATTTTTCATTGGAAAGTTGTTGTCACAAAATGTGGATTTTTTTCATATTCAGGAAAAAAGTTGTCACAAAATATGGATTTTTTCACATTCAGGAAAAAAGTTGTCACAAAATAGGGATTTTTTTCATATTCAGCAAAAAAGTTGTCACAAAATATGGATTTTTTTCATATTCAGGAAAAAAGTTGTCACAAAAAATGGATTTTTCATATTCAGGAAAAAAGTTGTCACAAAATATGGACTTTTTCATATTCAGGACAAAAGTTGTTGTCACAAAATATGGATTTTTTTCATATTCAGGAAAAAAGTTGTCACAAAAAATGGATTTTTTTCTTATTCAGGAAAGAATCTCAATACTGCAGGAGTCAAATCCCAAATGAAAAACGCCCGAGCGAGAAGAAAGCAAAATTATAATGCCGATTTTTCTATTTCTTTCTGCATCTGAGAAAGCATTTTAAACACAGGAAATGTTGATGGGAAATAAATACTTACGAGAAAATAAATGTATTAAACAAATTAACCTTGAAGGCATTTTTAAAGTAAGCTCAAAATTTTATTTCGAAAAAATTGTACTGCGAACATGTCTTAACTTGTAGTGTGTTTCCCAGTAAAATGGGATGAGAATATGCAGCACTGATGAAAAGTAAAATAAAGATGTTCAGTTCCAGTTAAAAACAGAAAAAAAAATGTGCAGCACTGATGAAGGAATGGCAGAGAGAAGAAAATTCATGAACTGGAATACCAAATGCCACAAGTGCTTTTGATACAAATGGACACAACATTTTACTTGCCTAATTAATATTATTGGTTAGGTAGTGTTAAGAACAGAACTTTTTGTCAACATCATTGCAATTTGAAGAGCATGATTTTATCATCGTGCAAAATTTTGTTCTAGAAAAGCATGCAATGCAATGCATTTTAGGGATTAAATTTCAGAATTCTCGTAACGCATCTTCCCTGGAAGAATAAAAATTTCGGTTTGCTCAATTTAATTATTTACACATTACCTTAGAAAGAAAGAGACCCCAACATAAATGAATAGATGCACATGAATTACATTGTCGAAAAAGTAAAAATGGCAGAATTAAAATGTAAAAATAACGAAAAATGATGAATTGAACAGTTACTTCCAATGCTTTAGATTTGTGGACGTAAAATCCCTTTTCTGGAAGAAGATACAAATTATTTTAAGTGTTTTGTATAGGCAAGCTAAAATCTTCAGGACAAGATCTCGCCCAAAGTTTATTCATGGTGGACAAGTGCAATAGTGCTAAGATTAAACCCTTCGCAACACCACAAAAAAGTCAGTGTTGTGCCAATTCAAATTTGTTTTTTTGCATTTCTGTAGCTTATCATCGACTCGGCCTTTTGCATTTCCGGCAAATGTCACCTTTTCCGTGAGTGTTTTTTTAATTTACTCCGAAACGAACAAAATGTAACTTTCCATTTGACTATTTTTTGGCATTTTTCATTTTCTCAGCAGCCTTTCAAACTAGAAAGGAAATTCACATCCTGACCAAAAATGCCGCTGACAAAGCCGGAACATCTGATTTACGAGAAACCCTTCACCATGCTTGAGGAATACCTTCTCACAAATTTGACAAATGACTGACTTGACTTAATGATGTTGATGTTAAATAAGATTTTAAATAGGACTGTGGGCAAAAGCAGAAAAGGGATCAATTTGGCATTCTTTAACGCAGAGTGGGTGAGAAAATCTTTACCGGATATCCAGAAATATAGAGCATAAGTCCTGCCATCATTTTTGGCCATGTGACAACTCAAAAACTATGAGACCTTGCAAGTGGAAAATGTGCATGGAAACAATGAAAAATGGGTCCGGAAGATAAAGTACTCAGGAATTTTGACTCTCCCAGTCGCAGGTGTAACTTATTTCAATACAAAAATTGTGGCAATAAATATTCAAATGTCCAAAGATGCCAATTGCTAAATGTGATGTGTTTCTAACCTAATCATGAAAGTGTTGGTGCCACTGTATTTAAATGGTGCTGATGCAAATTGTTAGACAGAAAGAAATTAGTTGTGAATGCAAAAGCAACGCACACCGTGAAACAAATAATTAAAGAAAATGATAAATATTAACATCATAGCAGCAAAGCAACAGAAACAAAGAAACAAAAGCCCATCGCTAAGAAGCAACCCAAACAGAACTGATCAGAAATCATGAAGAAAGAAATAAATGCAACTTAAAACCTACAGGGATGGAAACGGCGGGGTCGTTGGTGGGGTATGCATTCTAAAGCGGGAACGGGGGTCCGGCATGCTTCCTGCCCCCGTCCCATTTCCACATAAAGCATTTTTAAGGTTTGGACAGCCACCAGACAAACGAGTTCCAGTACTGCCATACAACCCTTGACTTCTCCGTGAAACAGTTCCTCCACTTGATGATGGTGGGAGGAAGGGATCTCTTTCGTCAACATTTGAATAGCTGTGCCTGTTCGGAAGGGGGAGGGTTAGAGAAATGATAAATAAAGGTCTCACTGAATGCATGCTGAAGCGTCAAAAGGTTAAATGTCTGTTCCTGATGATCTTCTGGTGCAATCGGATAAGTTTAGAAATAGGTTTAAACAATCAGCATCAATGAAATGATCGTACCAGATTAGAATTTTCTCCACATGAAAGAAGCAGCATCTAGATGCTTTGTACGTATATATCTCCAAAACCGATAAATTTCAAGTGAGATGATCTCGGAAAACCAACGATCAAATACTGAATCAGTTGCATGTTCATCAACATCATGTAAACCAGAACAATGCAACCACTGGATGCTTTGCAGAAGTTCACACGCTGCTATATGCATTTGTGAAGTTTTTTTATGATGTCGCATTCGTGTTACACGAAAGTGACATGCTCAAAAAACTTCACAAATGTGTACCAGCTTCTGGACATCTGCAAAGCATCCAGTGGTTACATTGTTTTGGTTTCATTGAAATCTCCAAATTTCCATGCATTGTGATAATTTGATGAGCATGACTTCAAAGTTAAGAAACGACAATATTCATAGCATTTCTAAGAATTATTTAGGCTTCACATTCAGGAGAATTAGGCACAACAATTTTCCGGGATTGAACATCAGCCAACTATAATCATGATGCTCAAGAGAAAAAAGTGGGGCTGAGTGTGTTAAGAGGACTCTTGGTGTGGCCATAAAAAGCATGGGAATCTGGTTCCGTTTGATCCTAATGTTTCCGCTTTTGACTATACAAGATGCTTAAATCCGAAATAATGATATATTCATATTGTCGACATGTGGTTGAAATTAGCTCTTTTCTGGACTTTCTGTGACTTGATGGCAACGAGAGGTGTCTAGTGATAACTTTTTGAAGAAGTGATAAATCACATGATTGAAAAAACGTTAAAAGTCAGGCAAAAGTCACAAATATTTTAGGTTTGGCGAATTTATAAGAAAATTGACATGGCACCCATGTTTTCCATTCTTTCTATTCAATTACAATGTTACAGAATGGTAAAACCAACTTACTTCTTTCGTAAATAGATCCAAGTGTGATAATCAACCCAGACTAGAAGCGAAAAAAGGACTCCCGAACCGGCAGCTGAACCGAGCATAAATGTGAGACCATATCTGAAAAATAGTACGTGATTCAAAGTCCCGATCAGCATTGAGAATTCCAGTCACAAAAGCAAAATTACAACAACAACCAGGGAACAAAATAAAATGCCCTCACTTGCGCAATAGGCCTGTTGCCTTTTGAGGAGGGGACTGTTTTTTGTTTTTGTAAATTTATAAATTTTGTTTATTTTTGGCAATTTTGGATTTTCTTAGCTCAAAAGTTACGTTCACAAACGTATGGAGGTGGGCAACCTTTCAATAGTCTTTTTTTTTTCAAAAGAGCAATTTCAATAGTCTTTTTCATAGATGTTAGTTTTTAATCATTCTGATCCACGTTTCATGCAATTTGACACTGCGGAATGCTAAACATTTTGTGTATTCATGTGAAAAAGTGTCAGAATCGAGTGACAGAATGAGATGTTGATTTTTGGATTTGAAAAGCAATGCCCAATGTCCATTTCTATATCAAAGTACAACATTTTTTCAGCGCTTTTTAAATGCTTGTGGCGAAACTTTCGCCAAGGTCAGCACAAGGTCAAAGTGAAGAAATCTGATCTGTTATTTCGAAAGTTTAAATGGCATTTGTTGTCCTACACGAAAAATTTCACATGTCCTCTCAATGTAAAAATGGGTTTGTCGAACACAGGTTGCAGCAGCAGAAGAACCAGAATGAAAATTTGCACACAAGTTGAATTTTGTGGTCCAAACGTGTGTGCAAAATTTGAGCTGAACTGGCACGGAAAAATCACCTCAATGAAGTGGCCCCTGCCACTCAAGTCGCAGATAACGCTTATCTTATTATACCATCAAATCTGCATTCCTGATGGAAATTACAGATTTTAGATTATTTAAGTGGGAATCTTTCATGATTTACATCAATTGTGTCACAACACAGATTACATTTCACCACAAAGCATCTGCTAAATTGCAACACGACGAAGTGCTCCAACGATAGCACTCCCGACACTTTTTTGTTGGCCCTGAACACCTGAAAAGGCAACATTTTTCCTGACACACTCTTTCTTAACTCAGTAGAAAACATTGTTGTACCTAAGTTTTTTAGACGTAGGTGGGGTAGAGTTAGGAGGTGACACGGCTGCAGACAACTAAGGAAAACAAACTAGCCACTTTGCAAAAGAAGTGAAATGTAATAAAACTGATTAATCAAACAGTAGGACTTACAATCCGGAGTCGCATATTCCACGAATGGCAATTATGTAACTTCTGTGAATTCCTTCACAGTCCAGCAACGAGGCCAGAGAGAGCAGCGTCTTCTCAGTGACATTAATATACTGAGACAGGTGATCCAGCTTGGGATGAAGCTACATGAAGAAAGCAAAAAACATATTGATATCACTCTGAGCACTGGAACATGGTGGATGGCAAGCAAATTGACAACATGATAAATAAGACTTAAGATTTATTCTGCACCTCTATTCGTTTTTTTGTGATGGGATGAATCTTGTACATGGCAAACAGAAAGGCCAAATTTGGTATAAACCACTCATGAATATTTAATATTGGAAGCAGGGTTATACAGGGTAGCCCAAAAGTCTTTGGCCATAGGAAAACTGTAATTTTCATGTTTTTATCAAATCTTGTGATCTAAAACTCGTTCTTGCTCTAACCACGGTTGACAAGACGTAATCGGAACAACATGCGCACATTCAGGGATGCCCAAAGTTTTTGCCCATATAAAAAATTAAATTTACTGTTTTTATCAAATTTTGTGATTTGTGACTTTTTCTGACTCCCACCACGGATGTCATCACTTTATTCGGTGCTAAAATTTCCGAACAAAGCTTTGACATCCGATGTCAGAGTTAGAAAAAGTTTCAGATCACAAAATATAACAAAAATGACAAATTTGCATTTTTCCCATGGCCAGGGACTTTTGGGCTACCCTGTATGAACAAAAAATGTTACAGGAAAAAGCCCAACATATCTTCCCCCTCAAATACCACTTCCAACAATTTTACAGTGGGGGCAGTGGGGTGATGCTGCTCAGGAGACAGATCTGATGCTACATGGTGCATCCACTAAAATAAGAATTTTACATCCAAAAAATATAATGTATTTCAGCTCACAGGCTAACTTTCATCGTTTGGGATTTTGTCGTGGAACACTAGGAAGGGACTCAAAAAAGCACCAATCTGGTAAACAAGAAAAAAAAGCAAATGGTAGGCATAACTGTAAGTAAGCATTGGCACTCACATCTTTTGGCAAATAGAAGTCCTTGGCATATCTCATGACTATTTTGATCAATGTGTTTTGCACAGCACGCAAATTTGCACGAGAGCTGTCGAGATTCGCTTCGAATGGGTCGGAGGGCATCGTGTGCTGCGTCGGATAGACAATGCCAGGGTAACCGGAATGGCCCCTTCCCTGTTCTCTCAAAGTGCTTGCTGAGTATCCTTGACCGTAGCTTGAGGAAGCATATGATGAGATTTCACTGTTGCAGTCGACGAAATAATCAACTATTTCACGGGCAACAAAAGCATTAGCTTGCCGCTCAACAAACCAATTTGGATTCACACACAAATCGCCAGCAGCCTGTAAAATAGAAAGATTTTTTTTTCGGGTCAAAAAAATAAACATTTTCTTTACAAAACAAATATACATGTTCCGACAAGCTGCACATGGTGTGAAATGTAGTTTGCAGGATAATGTCACTCGATTATAGAGTAAGAAATTGGTCGAATCAATTCCAGGGTTTGGCTCTCGAACTATCCATACTGAAGGAAATTAACTAGTACATTTCCAACTTCGAGCATCATGAAGAAAATTCACAATCATCGCGCTGGCAAATCATGGAAAAAGGAATTTGGCAATCAAGGCAAAAATGAACTCTTATAAAGATAAAAAACAGTTGTTTTCCTGTTTGAATAATTGTAAAATAAAAAACTCGATTCTTGAAATGAAAAATAAGCTACAGAAAAAAATTTGTTGTTTTTCAATTGCTGCAATCTGACATTACTTTCATCTTTCTGGTGGAAAAACGTCCACGGAGGTGAAATTATTTGGATGTGAAGACTGTTGGAGCATGTTGACCATTTTGAACAAATCAATGAATTTTCCACGATTCTTTTTGCACCTGATAGTCGATGAACACACCATCATTTTATGGTATGATGCTTTCATAACGTTAGAGAAACTTGCAAGTTTTGTGACAACTATGATGCTGTTTGGACATAATAATTAATTGCAAATAGAGGAGTTCACGGATATGAGAATTTATTCAAATATATCTTGGGAAGAACCAATTGTGAAACTATTGGTTTCACTAACTACACGCTGAAACTACACACACTACACACTGAACTGAGTGCCCCAAGGAACTGATAATTCTCAGGAATAACAAATTTGTGAGACTACAAACTCAACTGACAGCCCCAAGGCAACTGATTCGTGAATGAAAACGACATTCGCCTTTCAAGGGAGAATCAATTCATTACCTACGAGTGAATAAGAAACTGACCAACCCAATTCAAACAGAACCAGTAGGCACGTGAAATGAGAAATTCAGAGTTCAGGGAAAACCAAATTGAGACATGAGAGATGAAAACAATCAGGTTTCTGACAGAATGTGGTGGAATAGTTCTCAAAGAAAAAATCATCCAATGAAAAAAGATTGAACAACTTACGACAGCTGATGCCAGGTAGACAGAGGTCAACGCCCAACAGAAAATTATAGAGAATAGGCCCAAAACAGAGAACCTGGGAAAATGAACAAACAAATTGCGAATCAAAAACTAGAAAAGAAGAAGACAAAAAGAAGCAATCTGGCATACTTTGGACCATAACATTCCATTTTTATTTTTGTGAATTTCATTTTGGAGGCATAAAATTTCGATTTTTGTGTTGAAAAAAGTTATATTTCGTTTTTGCTCACTTTAAACAGCTACCTATAGGCTAGAAAAATGATCTTTGTGGGGGGATTGGTTTACTGAATTCGAGTCTGATGCAAAACCAGCGGGTCTTTCACTTGAATTGTTGTTCCAAATGAAAAGGGAGAAGCAGAAAATTTGCACTGTCAAAAACAACAAAAAATTGTTAGCTTGTCCAGCTTCATGCTGTGTCTGTGTACCTGTCCCAACGTTTCGTTATTTTGGCTTCTTGGAATTGAGAAGCGTCGCTGGGCAAAAACTTAAAAATGCCATAACAAAAGTAAGTGGTTGGATCAAATTTTCCAGAAATTACAGCTTTGTTTCTGTCTGTCCCCCTCACACTTCATCAGTTGCCACATGAGAGGGAGCCCGATGGTGGTGGCAAGACAAGTCTGCAATTCCTGGGACCGGATCAACCACAAAAAGATAACAGATAATCCATCGGTTAGGTCATTATGTTGAGAAAGAAAAATTGCATTTAAATTGGTTTTTCCATGGAATGGTGCTTAAATGCAATTTTTCTTTTTCAATATTAAAAATGCCTTAATTAATAAACTAAAAAAAAATTAATGAAAGGCAATTTAATGACGGGTTTCTCCCCAAGAGAAGCTGAAACCTGTCCCATATCAACTCTTGTCAAGCGATGAATAAGAAGGCAGAACGGGTTTGAAGATTTTTTTTCTCGTAACAATTTTTAAATTTTATTGTTCTGCTGCAAGGACAGTTGCATCTGACCTTGTCGCTTGAGAAAATCCCATTTTCGTTGTGGTGTAAATAAGGCATTATCTGGCTTCCCAAAGGCATAATCGGCGAAGTACCTACCTAATGTGGAAAAAGTGAAAAAACACATTTCGTTTTTCGTGCTTTTCATCCTTTTTTCGCTAAATTTTGTGGGCTCTGAGCAAACTTAAGAAGATGCAGGCAACAGCAGGTTTGCAATGAGCATCAAGAATCAAGTATCAAGAATATGTGCCCTTTTAGTGCCCAGATGAACTTTCAGCTCTTCGTGGTTCTCGTTCTCATTGATGCTGGATCTTGCATCCATCATAGAAAATGAAAAAAATGATTTGCTGTTGGAATTTGAGCGGTTCACCAACTGTATTTTTGCAATACCAGTCAGAGAAGCATGCAGTTTTAACTCGAGATAAAAATCTTGTGTGAAGCCAAATATGAGTTGGCTAGATTTGCAGAATGGAGCCAAAATGACTTGAAATCACAATGCTTATCTCTATTTTGGCATCATACTTTCTGGGGCTGATATCATTTTTTTGTTTTGAAGGTAGATCACTGATTGTAAAATTATAAATCCATCCAAAAGAATACTATTTCCATTGAAATTGTAAGTGTTGATATTTCCGGAAATGGGTTAGCCAAAAGCCATGAGAACTTACACAATAAGGGTGCAACGGGAATGTCGTATAACACCAAGCAACAGCACAATGCAGAAGAGCAGAAACAAACTCAGTGTCGCCATCGTTGCAGGCCACCTAGGTACATTGCAAAAGAAAAAGAAATCGTGAAAAATAATTCAATGAACAATAAATGACATAATTTTTGAATAATATTTGCAAGCTATCGTTAAAACCTCTCAAAAAACACGTTCATCATCTGCGACGACTGCAGTAATTTTTAATTTGATGAATTCTTTTCCTTTTTTTTTTTTGAACTCGGTGGTTTAGATTTTATAAAATGTTCAATTCTTTTACGACTACATTTTTCAAAGATCACTTTCAATGATGTTTTCCCACAGATTGATACACGAATAAAGTTTAATCAACAGCCCAGAGCTAGGTTTAATGCATGCGAGTTCCCTGCATTTTTCGATGTTTTCTTTAATACATGTTTGGTTGTAGGCAACAGATTGTACCAGTTGAAAAAAGCATCTTCGCTCAATTGTTTCTCAAGGATACCGGGACAAAATGGCACCCGCGCAGTTTGTTTTAAGTGGATATTGGCATTTCCGCAGATTTGGCTTTAAAAACAAACAGTTGTGTCTGGCTCATACTGGTCTGTTTTGTTTAGTGCAGTATGGAGATGATACAATCCCAGGAACTCTGTCAACGCACCTCCAGAGACGAGACATCGTGATCTCATATAGCTGACTCTTCTTTCATCCTTAACCTCTTCCGTAGTAGGTTTATACAAAAAAATCTGAATTTTTGCAGAAATGCTGGGAGTGGGTTTTTTCGATTTTGTGCTCTTAAACCTGGGCTCTTTCCGAATGCAAATCTCTTTCACCTGGGCTCTTTCCAAATGCAACAAATCTTCTTGAGTTGTTCTGAATTTTGATGCAACAGTAAAAAAAGTCATCCGTTTGGCTTCTGGAGGCCACTGGCAGTTGTCAGCACTTCCATGGGAACAGTCAAATTGCCTGATGCAGGTTTTTTGGTATTTCTTTGAGCAAGAGCGATCGGGAATGGAAGCACATTTTTAAATGGAGGCATTGCACTTCAAAGATGGACCTGCGTTTGAATTTGCCTCTCTCGTGTTCTTTCCATGTTTCCGCTTATTTTGCCAGCATAACCAAAGCAAAAATAGCCATTGCAGCACAGCAGAAATTGACCCAAGATATACTCATGTAAATACCTAACTCATCATATGCATTTCAACCTGAACAAGTGGAGACCACAATAATTATTCTTTCGACTCCATTTTGGAGGTGTTAAGTCTGCCAAATGCTCACTTCTACTTGCTTTTTACCTTATTCGGGTAAATTGCGACCCCTGCCTTTATTTAGATTTTATTTAAACAAAAACTGGGATATTGAATCGTAGCAGGTAGTCTTTACTCAATGCCTTTCGCATCCCTCTGTCCCTCTGCATTTCTCAAACTGCTGGATGACGTTTTCAATATTCTTTCCGTTCTTTTTTTTTCCTGGGCAATTGATATAGCCTATAATTGATAATGAAGCATACAAGACTGGTGTGCGGAAACAGCCCGATGACAATTCTATGTAAAGGCACAGGTATTGCAGCCTTTGTCAAAGGCGAAAATGATAACAAGATCGGCGGATGAATTGCCTCTGCAAACATCTCCAAAGTCAATGGGAGACAAACCTCCGAGCAATCTATGCTACTTTTCCCACTCATGGAGCACAAAATTCATAGGTACCTTCACCTTTCCACACCCAGCATAAAATGTGTCAAGCTTTTATAACTCGGCCTTGTTTTGTGACACCTGAATCCGAAAACAAAGTGAAAACCAACCACCACAATGGAACTGTGACTTCCATGACCGAATGACTGGTCCATGTCGTTGCTTCAACGAGCCCAACCGAAAATATTTCTTTCAACGACGATGATGTGTTGTCTTTGCGATGGAAGAGGGTTAAGTGAGATATCTGGCCAGAAAAAAAGATGCAAGCATGTGTAAGGTGAATGCAGTGCAAAACCCATCAATCTGTGGCCTGGCCTATAAAAGAGGGAGGTACATACCTCGCAACTTGGAAGCAAGCATTAGGCCTGCCTCCTGTATTAGGCCTCCTGCATTATTGGAGTCATTAGGCCCCGGAAAAAAATTATAATTGTTATAATTTTATGATTGAATACCACACCATTCACTGCACCCTGTCTGCAAAGATTTCAACAATTCCAATTTTTCCTGAATGGGTAATGTTGGGTCACCCAACAACATACAATTTTCCAAATCCTGTTTGCTGAAAACACAAGCCCATCCATCTCCTAGTCTGCTTACCGTATTGTTTCCACTAAAACCATCTGCCGAATGAAATCTCTAAGATCTAGTTTCCTGAGTTTTGCACTGATCTCCTGAGTATTTTTTAAACTAGATGTGACATTTCCTTTGATTGATATCATGCTGCGGATAAGAAGCTGGCGTGCAGTTTCGTTGGAGATTGGCTTCTCAAAAATGCCTCTCAGGCTGTCGAGGAGTGGTTCAACAGATGTACGGAGAGTGTGTTCTATCACAGATGTCTGCAAGTAAAAAGAAGACTCGTGGATTGCAAGAAAACTTCTTCATTGATTTGTGAGCAGGAAAACTGCCACGAGCTCTGAGCCAAATCACACAGTTGAAAAGTTGTCAACTTGGAAGGCATGCCATAAAATTACAAAATAAATGGTACTCGGTGTAGAGGGGGGCATTGAACATTTTGCAGTGGGCATTGAAAAAATTGAATAGCTTCCATTCTAAACGTAAAAATGCGCACACAATTGATGCTTACCGGTCTTGCATACCGGTCTGTATTTCGGTCTTGCATTTTTTGTTTCTCCTTCACTAAGATGACCCCCTAACCAAAAAACCCTCCCCACACCAACCTCTACCATTGATCCCACCGTCCCCATCGGCCATCATCTACCACAAACCTCTACCCCCACCACCTTTGCTCAGCCCAAAAACCTTTCAAACCCCAGCAAACGTTCCCCATTTCCTTCCTACCCTTTCAGCCTTTTCCACCAATCTCCCAACAACAACCATTCCTGCCATTCCATTCACCACCCCATTCCCGCATCCACCCCATCCAATTCACTACAAACAAGCCCATGTCACCTATTGTATCATTCCCCCTCTACCCCAATCCCAACGAAGCTACCCACCATTAATCCACCCAACACCAAAATAACCCATTTCCCACAAACTCCCCGTCTTTACCCACAACCCCTCAAAGAGCCCTTCCACAATACCTCAACACATCCCACAGCCTCACATGCACTGGAGAAGACTGATGGCAACTCCAAAAATAATCCCAAGGAAGAACACCACATTCCGAAGTTAACCCAACCGCCATAAGAAGCCAACGGATGAGCAACCATGACCATGAATCACCACTCCGCAGCAACGGCTTCAACTCCGTGACCCGTTCTCAATCTGCATCAGTCGCACAGCACCAGCGGCAGCAATCATATCGTGTCATCAGACTTGAAAAAGACCCCAGCCCAGGGGTCGAAAGTCAGAAAAATCGTGACATCGATCCTAAAATGGCCTTAAATCAGGTAACTACTTGCAGTGTTTGTGAAACGGATCGTGGTCCAGACATAATTTGAACACAATTGATGCAAGGTTATTTTGGCAATCTATTTTTGTGGATAACTGGGATATAATTTTTCAAAATAACTTTGTCATGTAAGGACACCTCTTGTGTTCAATGGTTAGTGGTTTTGCTCAATAATCGATGTAAGTTTATCATCTGTTTTGTTGCCTTCTGTTGCTTCTCAATGGCCTTCACTAGGACCTGATAATTTAAAAACATGATATATAAAAAAAAAAAAAAAAAAAAGGATTGAGATTGAAATGAATGTGATTTGTTTTTTAAACTACTAACATGATTTTTTATGGATCTAATTATTTCGTTGATCCCTTCTGTCCCTTTTATAAATTCACCAGCTCCGTTGTGGACATCATCATTGCCATAGAGACCAGCAGCAATAACAACGCTAAATAAGCACGAAGAAAAAAACAAAAAAATTCATGTATAGAGACAATAAATGACGTCTTTCTTCATTTTGATCTCCCACAAACATGTTTGTGGTCTCCCATTAACATGTTTGTGGTCTTTCATAAACATGTTTGTGGGAAGTGTGAGACCAAAAGAGAAAATGCACCATTTTCCAAAAGTTTTCCTTGGAATGAATTTTCCACAGGATCTCGTTCAACAGCATGGCAGGGTAGAACTGATGCCAAGTAGAACTGATGCCAATTGGTAATTGCATAAAAGAGAAAAACCAACAATTGCATTCATTTGACAAGGCACGAAATGAAAAACTGTATGGGAATCAAAGAAAATCATTGGCTTAAGAAGATCACGGGCTGGCATCCATAATAAGTTAGGGATAGTAGGGATCCAACCGGTCCAAGACTGGCAGGATCCCGATCAGGAAATTCGGCCTTTTTGAGAATTACTGGGTATCCTCTTTTGCAGTGCAACCGGTTCAAGTGAACCAGTTTGTTTGGACCCAGATCCGATTGGATTGGTTGATCTGGATAAGTTGGATCCTGAATAAAAAGCATGTGCGTCTGGTAACAGTGGACTAAAACACCAAATCAGACAGGTGGCCTTTTGAAACAGTCCAAACCGTCCATGTTTATTATGCCGCAGATAACAAAGAGCCATGAATAAACGTGACTGGTGTTTCTTACCTGCAGACGATTGCAAAAATGGAAAGAATCCATTTGAGCCCGACACCACTCTTCCTATGCCTCAGCCTTGGACCTTCACAGCATCTTGTTAACAGGTAGACTAGCAAAACAACCAAACTTAGGATCAGACATGCAGCTGGAGCTGATGCAATGATTCCCAAAGACTAAAAAAGTAACAAAATGGAATTGATGCATACAAAATGGGAATCTATCAACATTGGTATTGTTATCATCTTTGAATTTATTGCCTTTTGCATCACATATTTTAAGCATTTTGCTATCAACTCCCACTGTCCTCTTTGGCTTTCAGGAAGCCTATTATCCGCCAATTTTCTGAGTGGCTGGCACCAACTGTCTTGGTTAAACAATAACAACTGCCTATGTCATGGCAGATTTCTTCACATTGTTCAATTTCACAAAAATGTTCAGATTTGAGACTATCTGTATTTAAAACAACAATTTAAAAATTCAGCTCAATTTGTTCAATGCCATCTATCACCTTTTGCTTTTTTTTGCAATTCTAGCCCATTTTCCCAAACTTTTATGGCTTCCCAGACTTCCAAATGTCAGTTCAAGTAACAAGTACTTCAGTTGGGAACACAATGGTCAGTAATTCTGTACGGTGTTCACAAAGAAATAAAAATCTCAAAAGTACAAATGCAAATCACAGCTGTCAAACCCAGCACATGATTCTCCTTCCTTGTACCATTTTGCACTTTAAAATAATTCTGCAAGTTCAAGTTCGCACCTTGAAGCCATCAGGTGACGCATCGGTGCTAGAAGCCGGCTGAGGAACCCCTAGCAAGCTAGGTCCCCTCAACCCCCCCTTCACTTTAAGATAATTCTGCACATAATCAAAATATGATAAATTGTGAGCGAAACCAGTGTTCTCAGTTGGAAAACGATTTGTATTTGTAGGCTTACATGCCTAGCCAACAAACACGATGAAAACGAAAGCAACTGGAAAGCCTGAAATAGGTTGAAAAGAATCAATTTGATATTGTCCAGCTTCCATTTTTTACAGATCAGTCATCACAGTGTGCAGCAGAAAAAGTTTACAAAGAGGAAAGATAAGGAACCACCTCCAAAAGATGACCAGTAACAAGGAGCCTGATTACTCTGGACCTCCAGAAACTAAATTCTTATCGTACTAAAATCCAAAAATAGGATTTGGTGTATACTGGCGGCGGAAAAAGATTACCCATACATGTGAAAAATTTGCTTTATTGAGATTTTGGCAAAAACTCCATGCTGTAGAAATAAAAGATCCTCTTTCATGACTAATGTCAAAATCTGACACCTCTAGAAAGCTCCGTTGAAATTTGGCGCTTTAATTTCTACCAAATGCATAAGAGTAAAAAGAAAGAAAAAAAAGTTTCGGAGGCAACAATCAAATGGGAAAAACACATGTATGAGTAATCTTTTTCCGCCGCCACTATACAACTTTCAACATAAAATAACACAAGAAGTATTGTGAGATCCCACTCAACTTTGCACCAGAGTGCAACAAACAACACCAACCACAACAGAATTACCAAAAATACTTACCTCCAAGTATAACTCATTCTTTGGATCAAATGTGGTGTTGACTTTTCGAAATGTGATGTCGAAATGTGGAATATTGTGAAAGAACCATGCTATCTCCGACGGTGAATAATGGTAGTCATCAAAATCCCCCAGAAAGTCAGTCATTTTGATGCCTCAAATTGTCGGTCAGCTTCGCATGGTGAATTGCGACAATTTCATGATCGGTTTCCAAACGAAATGTCTGTTCTGCAAATCTCTCAAGTCACCCTTCTCAAGTCAAACCTTGGATGAAAAATAATTGTGGTCAATTTCAATTTGTTACCGGTCACAGACTTCCAGTCCTTCATTGTTGATTGAGCATTTAAATATACGCACAATTATAAATGGGGATTTAATGCAGGAAAGGTAAGAAATCACCAAACTATGCACAAAGTTTCCAGCTTAAATTGAATGCAGAACATGGGAAAAGCATTTCAAGCAAATGAACACTGCATGCGCAACAGAACAAATGCATATCACTCCATGTATTTTAATTTCTTCAAAAGTAGGTGGTTGTCTGGTTATAACTTCTACCATTACACCCACCAATCTTTTTGCATCTGTCCCATATGGTGTTCAATTCCAATGGAGACATAATACATGGATATGCGATCCAAAATTAGAAAAACCAATCATCACAGTAACCATATTATACCAAAAGAACTAAATGCCAATTTTGTGACAGTGTTAGTCGGTCTCTTTATGCTTTCATCTTGCATATCCTGCTTTTTTGGAAGTGACTGTACAAACTGAATTAGATGTCAAAATCGTCTGCCTAATTGTTGAGGACCAAGAAGGACTCCTCAAACCACAAATTCAGAAATAGGGCCTATTTGGGTTGGGCCCATCTATCACATGTTGGGTAAGATCATCTTCTCGGTTATTTCATGCTGAGGGTAGGTTTGCGTAAAGTCGAATTTTTCGACCGAATCACACTTCCCAATGGTGTACAATGTTAAGGTTCGGGTACTTGTGTTGTACAAACTGGGCCAGTTTGTACAACACAAGTACCCGAATCTCAACATTGTACACCATTGGGAAGTGTGATTCGGTCGAAAAATTCGACTTTACGCAAACCTACCCTCAGCATGAAGTAACCGAGAAGATGATCTTACCCAATGTGTGATGGCCACAGACAATGGGGACTGCACCATAGAATGGCAGACCAATGCACAAGTAAGAAATGGACATGACACCATGTTCTTTAAACTGCAGGGAGCAAGATCTGCTAAGCGGGAGGTCATATGAAGTTGAGGTTGTTACTCATGCAACACCGGTTCCATGAACCAGGGAATCAAACCCCCGGCCCATTTGCATTTAGCATCCGTTTTCTGAAACTCATGGCCATGTCACTCCCGACAGCAAATATGCTTTTGGTTTTAACCTGTATGGTCTTCTATTGTTTTTTGCCTCCCAAAAATTCATCGTTGTGCATCACTTTCATAAACCCTAATAAGTGAGTCCCCAAGTGAATGGCGCATTGTCGGCAAAAAGTCATAAGTTGAGAAAACCCCCCAAACTCACCACTTTGATGGCAAAAACAGCAGTTTTCATATTTTTCCTGTTCTCAGCAATGAAAGAAAACCGGTACTAACACCAAATTTTCAAGGCTGCAAGAGGTTTGGAAGTGTCCAATCATTCATGTCAAGTCAATCAATGAGTCAGGTAAGTATTTTTCTGTATTTCGACATCGCAATGCAGAACGTTGTCAATTCATGGGTCATTTTCAGCTGGAGGAACTCGGAACCATTTTCTGAAAACTTCCATAAACTGCAGCAGTGGACAAGTGAAAATAAGCAGAGCAAAAATGATTGAATTCGACTTTCGTCATCCATGTCCAGGAGTTAAATTGACAGGGATGCAGACGAGCACTAAGCTCTTTCGCAGGAGGCAACATTCTACTTGAGCAAAAATTTCAGAGGCAACTGGGAATCCACATTCCCTTGAAGATGTATCTTCTAAACTAATCCTATTCTTGCTTGCGATAACTTGCATCTTGATTGTGTTGTCAAAGTTTCGTTGGCGATAAGCTGCATCAAAACAGCAAACTTTTTTGCTGCCGAGTTATTTGTGTTTCCAATTTTCAGCCGTGAACTCTGGGTAAAATTTAGTTTGCAAAAGTGTCTGCTCATCCTGCGTCTTCCAATGTTATGGGTTCATTTGGGTCCTGCTGCGCTGCCGGCCTTGCATGCTTAAATGTTTGTCCAAGTGAAAAAGTTTAAAATCAGTTGCCGATGAAAGTCTGCTAATTGCAGCAACTTTCAGCTCAGAAGCAGGAAATTATTATTTTAACAGCAATTGAGAAACATAAATGCAGAAAAGGTGAGGCAGCGGGGGCGGAGCGGAGCTTGAATGGTTGTGACATAAGGTTTAAAGAAGAAGTGAAGGAACAGTGCTTCACTTAACATGGAGCCAAATGGGAGCAGAAATGAGACCAAAATGTGTGCTGCTGGATTGCGGCGTTTAAAGGGAAGCGCGCGTCGAAAGACATGCGAGTGAATGGCCGACCGCGGTGCGATGCCCACAGAAAGTTAAATTTCTCCTGAACAAAGTGACGGTTTTTGATATAGCTTTCGATGGTGCAAACCTGAAAAATGAGCGTGCTTTCACTTTCACACAGCTAAATGAACCCAAACTTTCGTCAGGTAAAACTCTGAAATCATTTGAGGAACAAAAGTGCTCAAATTTCGGTCTTGTAAAATTCCAGGTTCCTGCCAGGTATTGTCAAAGATTGTGCGATTTTGTCTGTTCCAACATGGTTCGACCTGCGGAAGAGTTGTAGAGGAAGCCTTCCGTTTTCCAAAAATACCAAAATCATTGAATTTGAACACCATTCGACAATTTTATGACTCGAGAAAACCTGACATGGCAGCATCGTTTTGTTTTTGAGCCGCGCCTCCCTTGAAATCCATTGGAGTCGCGGCCTCTTCCCCGCTCAAAAACAAAACGATGCTGCCTTGTCAGGCTTTCTCTGGTCATAAAATTGTCGAATGGTGTTAAAATACAATGATTTTTATTGTTGGAAAGTGGAAGGCTAACTCTACTACTCTTCCGCAGGTCGAAACCATGTTGGAACGGACAAAATCGCACAATCTCTGAAAATACCTGGCAGGCACCCGGAATTTTACAACACCGAAATTTGAGCACTTTTGTTCCTCAAATGATTTCAGAGTTTTATCCGACGAACGGTTCGGATCATTTACATGTGTGAAAGCGCTCATTTTTCAGCTTTGCACCATCGAAAGCCACGTCAAAAACCATTGCTTTGTTCAGGAGAAATTTAACTTTCTGCGGGCATCGCACCGCAGTCCGCCATTCACTTTTATGTCTTTCGACGTGCACTTCCCCTTCAAACGCCGCAACACCGCAATGCACTTGTGCCACGCAAATCCCGGAGTTCCTCCACTTCTTCTTTGAAGGGCTATGGTTGTGGTTTGATGAGATGGGTATTTTCTGCCGCACACACCTGGATTGAGTGTTTCTAAATTTGATGCCTCATGTCTGGGATGCAGCGTGTCATCCTGGACCGGCCGTTCCGATTCAGGCAAAATTGTTTGTTTTTTGTCTTCGTCCGTCCATCGAGCATCGCCAGTTCAGTATCAGCTGCCCTGTGGTGTCCTCCCTTCTTCAACAGCAGCAGGCTGCAGAGCAGGTTTCCAATGGGAAAGCAATTCTCCTTCAAATGATTCCCGCATCCATTGCACATCACACCAACGTCCAGCACCACAAAGAATTCGATCGGATTGAAATTGCTTCTGCTGGTCTTGTTTCAAATTGGGATCAGGGATGCACAATCTTTCTTGTTTTTTTTCACAGAGGGGGCCAATGCCGCTATCCGATTGTAATTTTTTGGCCGAAACTTTGCAATTTGTTTTTGCCTTTGTTCTGCAATTTTTGAGTTTTGAGGTGGCAAATTTTTGCAAAAAAAATTTTTTCGTTCTTTTTTTTTAGTTTTTTTTAGTTTTTTGTTTTTTTGCAAAAATTTGCCACCTCAAATATTTTGCCGCCCCAGGCCCAGGCCTAAGGTGGCCTTGCCTGTAATCCGCCCCTGAGCGCAGGCAAAATTGGATAGAGTCCAGCAAACAGCGACATTACTAATTGCAGATATTGTGGCCATAGAAAGCAGAAAATGCAGCAGGACCAGCTGGTGATTGCAAACACTTTGATCAAAAAGTGGACGATGCAGCATGGACATATTGGCCGAGCTCATAAAATCATCAGTCTCCCTCAAGAAATATCATTGGGAGTTTAAAAACGTTTGCCAAATGGGATGTATGTCAACTCCAGAAAATCAAACTCACAAGTTGGCTGCCATGTGCATCAGGAGTGATGCACATGGCATTTGCCGCATGTGCCGTGTGTATCAAAATGATGCACAGGCCCTTACTTTTTAAATGGCTGCAGTTCGCAGCTGGCACAGCCCAATGCATTCACACTTTACTGAGTGGCACCTCACACCAGACCCTGCTTTCACAGCACTTTGGTGTGCATCACTGGTGATGCACATGGCACCTGGGGCATGGTGTGTATCAAAATGATACACACCTTAAAAATGGTGCCAAACGACTCAAAATGCCTTCAGAAACCCAAACAAGGTGAAACCACCCACCAAAACAGCATGGTTTTACTGCGGACCCTATGCGGCACGCTGGCGATGCTGCTATTTTTACACGCGGCAGCCAACTTGAATGACAAAATTCAGAAATACGAATTCATCTGTGAAGACCCATTTTGATACTTTTTTGGGATGTAAAGGCAAATTTCAAACGGACAACAAACTGCCAATAAAACTTTGGGACAAAAACACAGTTTTTCTTGTAATTGGATCTTTGCCAAAGTATAAACAAAATCGGCCAGAAAAACTGGCCAAGTTGGCAATTGATTTGATTTTCATGTTATGGTGTTTCTGCACTCAAAAACTGGAGATTATAAGAAGTTTTTGAAATCCAGGTTGTGTTCTGTTCCACTGAGCCAAAAAATATGCACACAAATGTTTTCTGTGTTTAACCTCGCCATGTTTGTTCCTTTTCCTCAAAAATTTGACCCAAATGGCTTCTCTAATCCATTGGTTATCACATAGAAATGGTTAAAAGTATGACCTCAGACCCCACATAGATAAAAAAAAAAACTTGTATGAGGAAGCTCTCGTAACTTGAGCAGCTAAATAAACTTGTAAAATCCTCAAACCTTCCAGCAAACCATAACCTCACATTTGTTTTGCAGCCAATGCACAGCACATCCAGTCAAAGTCCTGTCACAAAATTGATTCACTCAAGTTATGACGATAAATTGCCAAATAATAATTCATTTTAAAAGCTGTTGGAATTGAGGTTTATTTAAAAAATAATCCAAAGAGATGGAAAAATGCTCATTGTCTGCCAATTCGGATCAGCCACAGAGCATATAACAGCTATGTCATGAACAGTCGTGTCTGACAAACCAGAGCTACACAGCTACGAATGAAGAGATCCACGAAACCCTTCTCCTGATAATGACAAATTAATTTCAACTTGATGCTCTTTCCAAATTAAATTTCATCAATTGTTCTGCAACAACTAGGTCAATTGGATTATCAATATCGATTGAATATTCTGGTGGAATTTCAACCACACCTATCCTGGGAAGAAATGGAAAAACAAAAACGTAAAAAGTGTTACAAATTAGGTATGATGGCCATTCAACATGCTTCGCATGGAATCTTTATTTTACGTGTGCAGGCATTTTTCTCCAGTTTTTGTATCAAAATTGGGTTTGCTTCAAAAGTTGGGTTGAATTTCAGGTTAATAACATGCAAATTGTTGTCAAATAATCGAATATATGATATAGGTATCCATTTGTTTTGACTGCCCCTGGGGTATCCACTCAAAGTGGACATGTCAGGGGCAGTCAAATTGAGCGATCTTAGACATTAAAAAGGGCCTGTTCACTGGAATGCAAGATTCAACAATCTGGAACAATTGGCCAAGGTTCTGACTGTTTCAGTGCATAAATGAGGATCCAGTTGATTGAATCTTGTGGGTATTCCGGTGAACAGGCCAGAATTGAGCAAATTGAAATGGAGGAAGAGAAATCAAATTTCCTTCCCCTGCTACATCCAGTTTACTTTCAGTGTCAATTATTTTTTTGTATTTTGAATCCATTCGCAAATGAACCAAAGGTTGATATCATGGGAGAAAATGCATCAAAAATACAACTTTCGATGCAACACCTAAAGGATACTGAACACCCTCGTACTTGCTAAAACCATTTATAAAATTACATGTTACAAATTGTGGACTTGCAAGTGCCGCAGCTCTGGCAAGAATCTTCAGGGTGGTCACCAAAATTGGAAGAGAAAAATCAAAGACAACTACAAACGACAATGTGTTTTCACAAAGAGGGCATAGTTTATTTTTCGCTAGAGGGCGTAAGCTACTAGAGGGAATCTGGGGTGACAGCACAGGATGGCCGCAAAGAAAAGAGCCCCTGACACGTATTCTGAGGGACGTAGTCCCCAAAAGCCAGAATATGTGGCTTCTCGATATGGCACCAGAAGATATCTCAAGCCAGATGTTTTGAATTCCAAGAAGTCAAAACATATTATAACATGCTGGTTTCTAAGGAATTCACAAAAATAAGACGATTTTCCTTCAAATTAAGGCCCTCTCAGGACTGAAGCAAGAGGACTTCCAAGGGTGGGGAAGCCTGATACTGCAGGACAAAACAGAAGAAACACCGGGAATCAAGAAGCCCAGAGCTGTGGCAACAACAGTTTCCAACAGCTGCCGCACTTTTCGGGTACTGCTTCTGAGCATTGAAGCATCCATCAAACACATGTCTTGGCGCCTTTTTTGTCATTGGTTCCACTTTCGTGGGGCGTTCAAAAATTATTGTCCCTGATTTTGTTCCAGTGGGACTAGACAGTGTTGAAACTTGTCACATACCATAGGCCTTCTCTCTGAAGTCGCCTTGTAGAGTGGCACAACTCTGCGATCTTCGAATCACGTTCCTGCCACCGTGTATGGCCACAGTCAGTCTCTGATCACCCTGTCAAGTGGGTTGGGCTTTGAAAGTGGTGCTTGCAGAGACGGATTTTCATTTTGCTGAATTGGTAGGAGTTGGCTTGGCACATCCCAAATCAAGTAAATTCTGTGGTCACACCAGGTATTTCAAGTCCTGACGTGGCAACTTTGTGTGTGGCAGCTGGACTGCTGTGTGAATGGGCAATGGCATGGAAAAAGAAAGAAGCCCTCAGTTTATCAATTCTCAGCATTTTTTCTTATTTCTCACCATGTCTTTTCAGAGAATTGATAAATTCAGCTGCCAGTGATGGTTTCTTCTTATTCTGGGTAGTTGGTGATGGTCACTTCGATGACCTCCTAAATGACTGGGAAGCCA
>JASGXE010003916.1:0-33585 GCA_030068105.1 Sinentomon sp. SZTP_YWyxl
TTTTTTTTTTTTTTGCAAAGTATTTTTATTGGTTGAAAACATCAAGATATGAGTGATTTTTGACACAGCAGAAATCTGGTTTGGTTGGGCGGGAAATGCATGCATTTCTGCTTTTTCCGTTTTTTGGAAAATCCTTTTGCAAAAATTATTAATTCCGGCGGGAGCGACACTTTTTGGTGCCGAAAATTGCGGAATACCATTGCAAAACCCGAATTCGTAATTTCGGGCGTGAGGGGTTAAGTCTCCATATGTGTGACACCTTTTTTGCAAATGGTTTTCATCATCTCCCATTCCCCCTGTATGTGTGACATCTTTTTTGCAACACACTGTACGTCGTTGAACGGAATTTTTCATATCTGTCTACTATAACCTACCCAGACCGCACCAGCCTGACACGTAATCCTTCCTCTGAGTGTACAATGATTCGTGAATTGAAGGACGCATGCAGTCACAGGATGGTGAAACTCCTGAATTGCACATAATGATTAAGAAAGTTGTTTTGCTATAGTCAAGGACAGGAACTAATGAGAATTTTCCCTTCCAGAAAAATGTCTTTTTTGACAAGATTTTTGTGGAAAATCCGCAATATTTAATAAAAAATGGAACTGAAATTTCAAACTTTTTCAACTTCTGGGGGACTCCGTCCCCCACACCCCCTGTCAGGGGCTCTGCCCCTTGACATCCCGCTGGGGCGCTGCCCCAGACCCCGTACACTGCTGGGAGGTTTCGCTCCCCAGACCCCCTCCACAAACCTATTCCCACGTCGTTCCCCCAATGTACAACCCAGATCTGCGCCCTTGCTTTGGATGGTCAAGCGATTGTCAAGGGGGAGGCAAATAGGCAAAAATATGCCCACCCAATCCGCTTAATCAAACACTAACCGATGGCTCATTTATGCATTTTTGGGCTTTGCATCCCCAGCGTAAAATTGGCACCTCCAATTTGGAGGCGGTCTTTTGTGGCGTCAAAATTTGGAGGTGGTCTTTTTTGGCGTCAATTCGAATCCCAGAATCAAACCATAGAAAAGAATAAAAAAAGTGTCTCAGGACAAGTTTTTAGAGAAGTTAAAGCTCCGACTCAACGCACGGTAGAGCCGTGATATGCCATGGCCTCCCCTCTGATAACTCTCAGCGCATTCTTGACCAGCCAAAAGCATCTTGTTATGCACCAATCCTTTTTTGAATGCAAAACAGGTGGCAAATGCAAAAGTGGCTGGACTACCCCTGAATTCCTACGGCGTCATCATTCGCTGTTGTTTCAAATTACTCGTAAGTGCTGTGAATGCTTTCCGAAATGGTCAAAGGTGGACGGAAACCTTTCAAAGCCATCAAAACCCAACCAAACATCCGTCATTTCTGACTCAACCTGATCGAAAAAAAGAATTTTAAACGATTTTGTTTAAACGGCACCGCACACAAACACGCGGAATTTCAGTGAGTGGAAAGTCAGAAAATGGCTCTGAAAAATTGGGATAAACTAGACAAAAATTGAACGCCGAAAATGCAAAACGCCCCCCATGGAGCTGAACGAATGAAAAATCAGGCCAACAATGCAAACTTCAAAACCAGCGGAAAACGCACGAAAAGGGTCAGAAAACGGACAAAAGGTGCCGAATACCCGCAAACCGCAGAATCTGGCTGCGCTGAACCATTGGGAGTACTGGTACAATGTGGTCTGGGCAAATTTGCCATAACACCACTGGATGTATAAGGCAAACCCAACTTGACTGACTTGGCAGCAACACGAACCGAAGCCTCCGAGAGAACAAGGCCGTTGCGCTGGTTTGGTGACGTCACAAGACCCGACGGGAAACTGCGAAGAAATGCATTGGGAGGAATGGGAAGGCGCAGAGAAAATTGTTCGTTCTTGAAATCTCGCGAACAGTGCGGAATGTTTCAAATGAACACAAAAGGATCACAGGACCTTTACGTCGCAAAAATGACACCAAAACACTCAAAAAACGTCCTTCAAAGTCCAAAAAGAAGGCAACTTCCCAATTCTCCGCAGTCTGGGATGCAAGCGCAGTCAAAATGCTCACGTCGGTGCTGGCATGTTGGCGTTGTTTCTCAAAAGGACAGTTCTGAGGGAGGGATTTCAAGATGCTTCGTTGGTTCAGTGGTAGAATTCTCGCTTCAGATGCGAATGGGCCCGGGTTCGATCCCTGGTGCCTGCGGAAATTTTTAAATTTTTGCAAAAGTTTCTGCCACGCATTTTTTAATAATTTTGCAATTTTTTCCGTTGCAACGTGGTTTTGACCTGCGGAAGAGTTGTCGAGGAAGCTTTCACCTTTCCCAAAATGCTAAAATCATTGAATTTGAACACCAAAACCACATCAGGACACATTTCGACGCGTTTCTTGCGCCAAAAACAAACATGCGCTTCCATATCGCATTCTCTCTTGATAAAGAGTCAAATGGTGTTCAAATGCAATGATTTTGGACTTTTTGGAAAGCTGAAAGTTTTCTCTACAACTCTTCCGCAGGTCAAAACCACGTTGCAGCAGAAAAAATCGCGCAATTAATCAAAATATGTCAGGAATCCGGAATTCTTTCGCATCTTAACCTGAACACTTTAATTCTTGAAATAATTTCGTTTTTTTCCTGCAGAAAGTCAAGAACCATAACATATTTGAAATCGCACTTTTTTCGCTTTCTTCCATGAAAATTTTCATCAAAATCCGTCGTCTAGATCAAGAGAAATGGAAGTTTCCTTGGGCGCCGCGCCGCGGTCCGCCATTCTGACGCATTTCAAAACTAAAGGAAACATCATCCGGTCCTGTGACGTCACACCAATTTTTAATTTCTGCGCAATGGCCTTGTTCTCTCGGAGGCTATTTTACGCACGAACACAATGCAGCCCAAATTTCAGAGAATTCGTGACGCATCAAGCATCCGGCTTATTGTTCATGCGAGACAGTTTTTCCTTTTTGTGGGAAATTTTTCATCTCTACGGGGAAAGAGGAATTTTAGTTTTGAGGGGAAAAGGGTCTTTTTGAACTGTTCGGAGGTTCCAGCTGATCAGAAGCGCATTGCTGCAGAAATGCAGTGAGCAAGTTGCCATCATCGACGAAGTATCTTTTGCAGAAAAGGTAAAATGTGGACACCTGGACAGCCGACTTGATGCTCTCTTATATACCCAGACCAAAATACTTTTCTTTGATTCTTGCAAGCACCTTTTGTTGCCATCCAAAAATTAAGAAAGGAATAAATGCGCATTTGCAATTTTTTTAAAATTATCATGCACATGGTTTGGCCTTTTTCGGATAGATATTCGTCCGGCAGCAGGAACGTCATTTAGGAAGGCAAGGGACCTTGCCAAGCAAGGCCCCCAAGGGTTTGCTTGCCCCTTGGCATACCTTTTGGTGCGCTGTTGGAAATTTTGGCCCCCAAGAACACGAATGTTGAACCCAAAATAAACCTTATATTTCAACATTCGTTCAGCTGCCAGGGTGTTCCGCCCCAGACCGCCACTTCCGCCAGATCCTTTGCCCCTTGGAACTCTGCTGTAGCACTGTTCCACCAGACCCCCCAACTGTGCCGCCCCCAGGTTCATCCCGGAGAAGTGCCCCCCCGCGGCGTGGCCCACGGTCAAACAAGGGTCCGTTACGATTTTAGGGAATAGGTACTGCAGAAGTTAGAGAGGTGGTTTGACCCCCAGCTGGAACAACACTGCGCACTTCACGATTTCAGCATATCCACCGTTTGGTTCGTGTCCAGCGCATATTTTTCTCCAAATCCAACTGGAATTGCGTTGTTATTTTGAAAGTGTTTATGTTTAACAGTGCAAGCGCAAATTCTTTGCCAGAAAGAGTGGGTGTTGCCAACTGCTGCATTATGAGACCATTTTTGCCACCTTATGCGGCTGGGAGATCATCACCGACGCAGCTCGCGGCGCGTTGTTGCGCAGGCTTGCTTGGCGAAACATCATTGTGGCGGAAATTGCTCGTTTTCACAACTAAATGGCGAAACGCACTCTCCAACAAAATGTTACAAAAACCAGTCCAATCGCACTGTCCGCAAATTTACCGGGACCTCTATTGCGCAGCGGAACGGCGTTCCTGCCCTCCGACGTGCTCCAGATCACCCAATTCAGCACTCTTTCGGGGGAGATATCATGACAGGGGTGGGGTAACGAACTCTGGGTTGCAAGGCAAATTTCCCCGTTCAATTAATTTTTCGACGGCGGATTTCGCTGCACAGCTTTGAGTCAAAGCCACCTGTCTTGATTTCTCCGCTACAACTCGAGTCCTCACCGCGATACCGACCGCGTCATTTTGAAACCGGTCAAAATTCTGATTGGAGTCAATTTTTCTGGCATCATGCTGTGCATGTCCCCTTGTCTTCATTTTCATGAAACAATGTGCAGGAAAACAAGCGATGTTTTTCAGAACGGGAAATGTCATTGCGGGTCAAAATGCTGAAAATTTCATGACAAAATTGCAAAATGTATTGCCCCATTTTTAGTCACCCAGAGGTCCCTGCAAGGTCGCCACCACATGGAAAATCCCGCAGGAGGATTTGCCTGGCTGCGCGTTGAACCTGAACCACTGCGACAACACCGCGGCATTGCGGAGGTCCAAGGTGCCCAACGTTTTTCGCGGTGCCCCAAACTTTGTGGGTTGCTCTTTTTTGCAAACGCGCGTTCACACCCTTTTTCTGGAAAACCAAATTAAGGAATTCAAGACGCATAATTTTTTTTCCCAATCCACTTCCGCGGAGCACATTTTTTATCCCAATCCACTTCCGCATACGCGTCTCTGATTGGCTGTTGGGAATTCCAGCCAATTTCAACATCCAATTTTCAAAACCTAACTTAACCAAACCTAACCTGACCTAACCTAACCTAACCTGACCTAACCTAACCCTATTGCGACCCTAGAAAGAGTTGCGAAGCGGTGGCAAACATGCCAAATGGCAAAAACCGGTGGCAAGGCAAAAATCCCAAAATTGATGACGTCACAAATTGAGACGACGGGATTGGCTGCAGCGAGCTCCTGGTCCGCGGAAGTGGATTGGAAAAAAAATTATGCTTCCGCGGACAGCAGCATCGCAACATCCAATCACGTCGTCTCAATTTGTGACGTCATCAATTTTCGCATTTTTGCCTTGCCACCGCTTTTTGCCATTTGGCGTGTTTGCCACCGCTTCGCAACTCTTTCTGGGGTCGCAATAGGGTTAGGTTGGGTCAGGTTAGGTTAGGTTAGGTCAGGTTAGGTTTGGTTAAGTTTGGTTTTGAAAATTGGATGTTGAAATTGGCTGGAATTCCCAACAGCCAATCAGAGACGCGTATGCGGAAGTGGATTGGGAAAAAAAATGTGCATTCAAGACCTTTGTGATGAACAACCGTTTTTGAATTGCGACACAATATTCGGGTTAGGTTCGTTAGGTTGGGTTGGGTGAGGTTAGGTTAGGTCAGTTGAGTTTGATATGCCTGTCGACAAATTAGGAGTTTACGAGCTCCAGCCGCTTGTGCCAAAGGTTTAAGAGAAAATCAGGAGGGACGGCATCCACACCTGAGTAGTTGCGGACAGCATTGGGAACCCAAAGCGCGAAAAAGTGAGACAACGAAAAAGTTACAGACCGAAAAAGTGAGAAAGTGAAATTCTGAGAGAGCGAAATTCAGATTCAAAATCTGAAACAGCGCAAAAGTGAGACAGCGAAAACTTTTGCGACTCGAAAATATGGACAGAGAAAATGTGAGAGACGAAAATACGTATGCACACCCCACCTCTATACCTGGTCTATGATCTGGCGTCCATTTCCACTGAAGCTAAGACCGTATTCAGCTTTTCAATCGCCCCCATAATCGATTTATGGACCATCCTTTTTCTGTCCAACACGGAATTGCAACGGGTTTTGAGGCAGATGCAGCGGTTTTTTCTTAGGATTGTGAAGTGGAAACTTTCCACTTTGGTTTACTTTGAATCCTTCTGATCTTTCCGATGTCGGGAGAAGAAGCGCTGTGGTGAGCCATTTTGAGTTATAAGCACGAAGAAATCGCCAAGTTGAATCATTTGTCCCCTTCTGCTCAACAGGTTATTGATACTGTTCAGAACAATAAAAAAGGCCAAACTCTCACTTCATCCTTTCTTGCGCAAGCGTAAAAAATAATGATGTCGAGTAATGACAAGGGATCAAGTGCCATTCAATGCTTTATTGAATAACAGGTTGATTAATCGACAGCAAGGTAAAAAAGAGGCGCAACTGTGACATGTGGCCACTTTGAGTAAATCTCAACCGTTAAATGCCTGTTCAATCAGAGGGATCCATATCACACATTGGCCTTTTTAATTTAAACCGAGTCCGAGATTTTGTGCAATGAAAAGGAGCCAATTGATACCTAGCTCCATATTCTTTACGCATCACTTCTTTAATTTGCGTGATAGCTTGGGATCCAATTGCCAGTTAGTCCTTTTTTCTACAATCGGAAATGACACTACTGAATTTGCAACGAAAGGGCTTCAAGTAAGAGTTGGCGCTCTTTCAAACAAGCATGGAGCCTGAAAAGGATCAATAGTATGGAGCATACTTTCACATGGTTGTTTCTCATTCCGGTATTGACGCTCAAGACTGAACAACAACAAGGAGCTATCTGTATTTTAGCTCTTTATAGCATGTGTCAGCACAACTCATTGTAAAATTCGAAAACAGAGAGTCAAGTTATATTTGGATCTATATACGGCATTTTTGCACTTTTCTCATTTTTCGGACCACTTAGCGCCCTTTCATTTGCCGCCGGCGACATATACCTGGTCTCATACAGCATTGTTGTCCTTTCCTATAAGCAAATAGTAAACATCAAAATATAAGGTGAGAAAATGGGGGAGCCGCGGAAGGAGCTGAAAGTAGCTCTCCAATAAAACAAAGTGCATGCCCGGCAACGAGTATTATGCATCACGAGGAAGCATCATCATAGGACGAGTAGCTTCAAAACCGAAGCTCGGTCCCCAATGCAACGCATCCAAATCCCAACCAAATCCCGTGGACAGGATGCTGGAAGGTTCATGTAAATAAGACTAATGCCTCTGAGATGAAAGCAGCACAGTACGCAGCAGGATTTATTCACAACTTTTGTTTCGACATCTGCGGGTCATTTCTTTATTGTTCGATTTCGAAGCGGGGTCACGAATTTCAAAATGTGGCCATCATGTTGAACAGAAAATTTTGTCGATTGGTTTTGCGTTCGCGATAAAACGGTTTGCCTTTATCACAGAAGAAGGGGTGTTAGGCTGAATCCATGAAGGTGTTGCAATGACTCTAGACTGTTGTCAGGTTGATACGAATATCCCACCCATATAACCACCTTGTTTTGATAACCCCCAAAATGTAAGCAAAAATGTACCACCTGGAATCAAAGATCTGCGAAGTCGCATTCCCTGCGTGTTCCATTCACCTGCGTTCGTTGGTTAAGCTGTAGATAAACACGGTTAGGAGAACATTTAGCGGAGCACAGTATTCTTTCGAATATGTTATACAAAGTTCAATTTATCCATAGGTCTGGGCAAACAAATATCAAAATATGTTTCTATAGCTAAATAATTTAGAATGTTGACATTGGATTTTCGGAGGCATTAGCCAAACGAAACGCCGCGCGAAAGGTGAAGGAATGAATGAATGCATGGGTGACACGGGAACAGGTTTCACAGGTGCTTCCGAAAGCGTATATTCGTCGTGCAGCGCCGCGATTCCCACCTGCGCGCTGCGTCAGATTCTAAATAAATGGTGAAGTCTTGATTGGGTGGCGCAAAATTGCCAAGGTTCGGTAAAAGCTTTGCGGAAGATGGCAAATGCATAATGTCATCGGATTTTGCAGCAATGGATGCACCATTCCAATGAGTGCAAATGCACTTAAAACGTTAACGCAGTTTACGATAACGTCCTACACAACACTTAACTTTACTGGAGTGAGCCGTTCTTTAATTGCAGTTCGATTTTTGTTCTATTCATAGCAGTTCAATCCATTGCTAGTTCAACACATTGTTGTTGAATGCTTTGTTGTTAAATTCCTTGCAGTTTCAAGCATACGTGTATCAATTATAGTGAACAATGTGGGTGTGGCATTAGCCTTCAACAGCTCATGAACAGTTTAGGCGCTCCGTGAACAACTTATAACTTGTCATTTTGTTTACGCTCCCGGCCATAGTTCCAGTTTTTTTATTTTATGAAAAGCCTTTCTACTCTTGAAAAAAAAAACAGGAAAGAACACCTGGTCTGGTCGGGGTCATCTATGTCTACAACAGAGCTTGCTTCATTTTCAGTTCAGCCGTGCGTTTGCGGAACTGTTTGTTTGGGTTGGCAATTTTCTGTTTGTCAAGCAAAATGAGGTTATGCCATCAACCCCAAACACAGAGCCTTCGATGTCCCTTTGACTAGGCTCGCGACCAGCACGCGTGTGCGCAACGTCTCAATAACGCATTTTAAACATGATGCGATCAACACTCGTTATCCCCGCAATATTTCCACGCAGCAGAAGTTTCCCAAACCACGACTGGCTTATTGTTTTCAAACTTCTTCGGTAAAGTCTCCAGCATGTCACTCGCGTATATACATGCAAACAAAAACATATACCACCTGCACGGATCGTCCCCTGATGATATTTTACATAGCCTTTTATACGGAGAGCTCCATACCATTGTCCGTATAACAATGCAAAAATTTAACAATTGGCTTTTTGTTCATTTCTCGACCAGCTACGCAGAGATTTTTATATGAAAATTATGCGGAATATAAATGAAAGTTTTTCTCATTGTAATTCCTATGTAAAGTAGAATCGAGTGACAACCTGTATAGTTTTAGCCTGCGGTTAGGACCAGCGGAACAAACCGAAGGTAAGCATACGCAGTTACGAACTGTGATTTAGCCATCTTGTTTCCAGTGGGTTTTGTCCCTGTAAAACATGCGAAAGACAAAAGATCTTGGTTTATCTTTCGCAAGTTTCTTCTCCGGAAGACTCAAGAGATGAAAGCAAAAAGGATGATGGGAGACACGACTGAAGAATGAGCTTTGGCAGCGCTGTCAGTTAATGTTTGCTTTGTCGGCAAGTTTTGTCTCGCTCTAACAACTAGGCTATACGTCTAAGGTATACTGCTGAAAATGAAAATCAGATCCTAAATTCCACGGTGAGGGAGAATTTTAGCGAAATATTGAAGGTACCGTGAGTCGAGAATTTTGTTCGTGGCATATATTGCTGCAGTATGATTTATGCGGTTGATAATCTTCCCTTGGTCGGCGATGACACCGGATAAATTGACTGGTTCTCCTTCTGCACCGATCCACTTACTCGCAACCCAAGGCCCAAACGATTCCTTCCTGCTTGACAATCGCGAAAAAAGTGCCGTAGTTCGAGCATCGATCAATCCGGAAATAAAATTTTCATGTTGGCTGATTGGAAAATTGGGAATTCGAAAACCAGGGTTTGGTATAGCAAAGGCTATCTTGTTGATCTGAAAAGTCACTAATGAAGTCACGGTTCTCATCACGAAGGGGAATGATCTCAATGTGTGAAGTGTCGGAATGATCAAACGAGATCCCGTTACTTTTGCTGAGAATTCGCATTTGGAAGTCGAACAAACCATAGTTCGCCCTATATTTCGCATTCCTCTGCTCAAAACTGAAGCAAGATTTGGCTCGTTTGCTTGTTCATCTCTGGAATTTCTTGATTTTTCAGAAAACATTTTTGGTTCTTTGCAGGCAACTCACTCTCAATGCGGTTGCTGGAAGGGAGATAGAATGTTCAAAAGAAAAAACTTCTCTTTGCCCCTGAGAGTTCCGCAAATAGCCTATCATGACTGCAGAGTCCTCTGTGATCGGACCGCACGCCAACGGGGATATCGGCATTCAACGCAGACAAGAAGCGCTTTCGGTGTTCCTTTTTTCAGCATGAGCATATGGTAAAGATTTCTTTTGACAAGAAGTTGAAATATGGTTAACGAAATCTTCCAGCCTAAGCCACCATTGGGTGAACAGGATGGCCGTTTGAAAGCAGACCAAACATTTTTACCAAAGTGCCCTAAATTTTTTTCTGTGAAATTTGAGCATTCCCAGGAGGAATTCCCTGAAGAATATTTGGAGGATATTTGCCTGAAGGCCGTGCCTGGGGGACTCTTTTTTCGAAACAACTATAACTTTTGAGCTTTCCTCGCATTGGCCTCTTTCGGACAGCTGGTCCTGTTCCAGGCGTCTCCAAAAGCGCACGAAACAAGACACAGCATTTTCACAAGGTTTTCACATTCAGATGTTGAATCCGAAGCCTTTTCTTCTTTCTTTTTATTTTTGTGCAGGCGGCAGAAATTTGAGCGTCAGATTGAAAAAAACAAGCTGAAAGTGCCACATTGCAAGCTCGGTTTCAAAGAGGATCCAAAATTTGTAGAGTTGAGTTTTTGCTAAAATCTCAACAGTGGAAATTTTTACATATTTGTGTACATTAATTCCGCCGCCACTGTACATGAGTCAACGGTTAGGTATTGATACCCAGATCACAGGTCGTCTCGTCCTTCGCTCAATATCGTCAAATTTGACCATGATCCAACTGGAATTTAAGAAAGCTTTGTACCAAACCTTTGTCCCACCCTGTCAACCTTGACAAACCTCGAAGCTGTGGGATTGTTGCTGAGAGATCTGATTTTTGCATTTCAGAAATGACCGCGTGTGTATACAGCTTAACATCGAGGTTAATGGAGGTTAAACTGCAAGTACGAATAAGTCGAGGGGGAGAGAAAAGAGTAAACAAACCCGGCTCATACATGGCGGCAATCCTGGAATCGTTCACCCTTTGATTAATATTTAACCTGAAGAAGCGTGCGAGGGTGAGGGGTGAGATGGAGTCGGTTTGTTTTTCAGATTAGTTGAGGACAATTTACTTTTGGTGTTTTCTTGCGAAATGCACCCCGTCTTCCTCCTCCTGCTGTGCCCCGACTCTTGATGGCGGCCGCGATGACATGAAAGTAATGGTTTCGCGTCGCCCCGTCCGCAACCCCCGCGAAACAAGAACAATTTTGGTCTTGCAGAAAGCGTTTTATTATTCTGACAATGATGCATTCTTGTCGAAAGTTTGCAACTGTCTTGGGGCGCTCCTCAGCTTCAGAGTTCGCGAAGTAAGCACAATGTGCCGCAGCTATAGGATTCGTTGATGTTGACAAAGAAAGTGCCTAATTCCAGAGCTCTTTCTTGTTGTGGAGCGATTTAAGCTTTCATCTTTCAAGTTGTCTCCCTCCAACATGCACTTCAATTCGACAATTTCGGCATTCCATCAATCTTTTGAAAGTGCGGCCTTGAACGCTGGAAGTTTCCTGCTTTTGTTTAACGGCTGCAAGAAACCAAGTTCTGTGCCAAACCCCTTGGAAGGCACTACTATAGACAGAACTGCAGGACAGGTGTGCGGATGTGGAAACTATCAGGTATGACTCCGTAACCACTATGAAAGATGCAGATCTGGCGTCACTTTCCCAAGTAAACAAAGAGCAGATGAAACCTCGCATGGAAAAAAACATGGAAACGTTTACGTTCTCGCTTTTTCACCGAACTTTTTCACGAACTTGCTTTCTCGCTTGCTTTACCAAACATGCCACTTCTCCCCTTTCTTTGCCAAGCATGCTACTGTTTATCTCCTTCGGCGAGTTTTAATTGTTGCAAATAAAAATAAGGTTGGTACTGTTTTAAAAAACGAAATTCCCTGAGTTTGCAAGAGAGTTATTGCTCTTGCTTAGCCCTGCTTGCAGGGTAGATTTAAACCTACCAATATCAATTTCAAAAAAGTTGTGCTGCGCTGCAGATGGACGGTTTGAGTTGACTTTTAACTCGGATCGCAAGCAAACTACTTCTTCTACATTGCAATAGTCAACAAGTAACAAGTCTGTGATAATCCAATAGTCGTCTGATTGTTTTAATCTGTTCTCATCAGTTTTTGTGTTCGTCTTTCATCACATTTTAACCAATTTTCCTTGTTGTTCATCTCCGTCAAGGAGCTCCCGGATACTGCGTTTGAAATTCATATGGTTCAGCGTCGAAAGAGGGAGACCGCATGCAATTGCAAGAACATGCAGCTCCAGTTGAGTACTCACCGAGAATTGACTCATATCGCTCGAGAATTTAAAGATAAGTGATTTAACTCAGATTTGGTATTTGCGCATGGGTTGTTCTGCAGATCTTTCTGTAAAAATCGGGGAAAGCAACTTTGCCATCGAGCAATACTTATAGTCTCTCCCGGAAAAGACTGCAGCGCGATGGGATTTCAGAATCTGAGAGGTTTATCGATTCCCAGTGTGTTGGAAAGTGTCTGAAGTCTTCTCTTTTACGAAAATTGTACATTTTGTTAATAAAGTCTTTGTCTGGTCCTTGTGCAAATACGCTCTGTACAATTGTTTTTTTTAGTGGCCGCTGTTGATTCCGAATCCGAGTGGAAATGTTTCCGTGAACAAAAGAATTCTCAAATATACGAGAGGGCAAAGGAAAATCCTCTGGGCAGTTTTTCTTTCTCCTTTCGAAGATTCCTTAGATTTTCCACAAGGATTCCCATTTTTCCAGCATTCATTAGTGGACACTTTGCCAAAGAATTGATCGAACAGGACAAGACAAAAAATGGCATGATGAAGGCACGAATGACAAGTCAAGATTTTCCTCAGGTATCATCATTGGAAATTAAAAAATGTAAACTGAAAAATGTCATAAAACCTGCTTTCCTGTTACTTTCAGCAATTTTTCAGGGCTTTTTACAAACATCCTTGAGATTTTCAGATTTTCCAGGTGGAAAACAATTCTCTAAGTATTCCAGGTTTGGAGCAACCATGTTGCAGGCATGCTTCATGGCATTCGCGGTATTTTCCAGAAAAAGCGCTTTCAAACACAAACCCCATTTCTCATTGTTAGCCCATTCATTCATGCACATACGATACCTGCGGATAATAAAAAAAATTCGCATACCTTATAACGGGATCGGGACTTCCTCCGCTACTGGAACACGTCAGCTGGAGCTTTGTCCCTTCGGTTGCAATCGGGTTGTTCGGCGTGATGATGGGTTGTCCCGGCAAGCTGAGAACGGTCAGTTTGAATATCTGCGAATGGAAGTCGCTTCCGGTGCCGCCTTCCTTCAGCGTACAGACAAAGTCCCCTTGGTCACGATTGTACGTCACATTCGAGATAATGAGGTCGTAACGGCCGTTCGACGGCTGGAAGTCCAACCTGCAAAATTAATAGAAAAAAGAATGGGCTCTTTTAATGAGAGCTTCTTGCTTCAAACGAGCATTCGCGGCACCGTTTTGTTTTGTCCATTCTTTGAAAAACTGCAGAAAACTGGTCTATTTTTTGCAACTGTCAGGGCCGGAAAAGGCGCATTTTCAGTCCGAACACGATGTTGAATAGTCGTCCACTGAAAAGTGCGCTCCGTTGAGAAAAAAAACTCAGGCGGGCAAAATAATTATACACGAAAGATGCACGAACGATTAGGAGTTTTATTGGGATCATTAAAACAATTAAATCCTTGAATTATTAAAGCAAATGTTTTTATTCTGCGATCAAGAAAGAAAAGAAGCGAAGGAGCGCAGGGAGAATGAAAGGGCTTTGTTGATGTCTATCCCTCTTCTTCGAGAACAGCCAAGTCCTGAAGAAAGCTGAGTACCTTCCATGCATTCGTCCTCTGCGGACTTCATGAAATTTCCCTTAAAGGAACTAAATATCATGCTTCTTTGGCTGGCAGCACGATGTTCAAAGTTTTTTTTCTTTGTTTCCCGTGTCTGAAGCCAGAAGTTTCCTTCCTTTGAAATTAACAAATTCACACGGGCATGAGTCGCCATTTTCTGTCGTACATAATTGATTTTTCCTTGTTAAAAATTCTGTTAACCTTAACCACTTCTCAACTATTTGTCGTGTCTGCTGACAATGTGTACCTCCTGTTTCTGCCTTTATCCTCTAACCAAATAAATGACGAATCCACCATTCACTTTGAAAGGTCAATCGCTTCCGAAACAGAATATTTTGCCTGGAATCTGCGTCTGTTTATCCTGATGTCAGCCTTTCTGACTGGACTGTCTCCCTTAGAATAACGGTCATCTTGACCTGTCGGCCGTTTGACCTTTTTCTGCGCATTTATAACGCCAAACGATGCCTCGTTTTCGAAACAAGCGATTAATAATTGCCTTCTGTTCTTGCTCTTAGTTGGCCTATGTCATCCATTACCGAAATGTCAAACTTTGGCATTCCATTTTGATCAAAAGATTAGATCAAGAAAATCGTTGTCTAAAATGCCAAATTTCTGCTTCGTCTGCCACCGCAATTTCGCCAATTTCGGTATTTCGCAAAGATAAATATCATTAACGGATATGTACAGAGTTTCACGGGAAGCATCTTCACATGAACATGTGGCCATTTGCTGCCGATGCATCATAAAAACCATTCATGTACCTTCATATCATTAAAACCAACATTAACCCATCAGGAACTAATTTATGATCATGGAATGCCTCAAAAGTATCCCAAATCCTACCAATAATTGCCCCGGACAACCCTACCAATAATAAATTGCTCCAGATCTCGCCTTGCCGAAAAAGTGCTGGTACCTTGCTTGTACGATGCACGGTTATCCGAATGGCCTATCGGAAGATATATTTAGATAGTCGAGAGCACGACCCTAGGATGTATTCCCATGCAGGTTCCTTTCAATGACTCGATGCTGGAATTATCCTCCAAGTTACATCCCATGCATGATACTGCTGATCTGACAATTGGATGCTAGATGATCCAATTTTAAAATGAAACTTCGCGTGAGGGTGCAAAGATGCTTTGCATGCTAAACAGGTCTGCCTTGACACATTGCTCGGCTTAAAGATCTCTGAGACATTTGCTCCATTTGGAGACATATTCGCGAACATCTGCCAAATTGGGTCGGCTTAAAACATCCCCAGAACATCTTGACACATTTTCTTGGCTTGAAGACATCCTGAGAACAGCTAAAACATTTGTTCGGCTTAGTAACATCCTTGGAACTTTTGACACATTTGCTCTGCCTAAGGACCATCAGAAATTTTAATTTATGATGTGAATATACGCTGCGCAGGAATTGCAGAATCACTGTACCAAACTGTTGCAATATACGCTGAAGCACACGCGAGCAAGCGTATATTCCTGTTCGAAGATAATGACGATGAAAGCGCCCCGCCATGCGATGCCATGCCAATGCCAGAGGATGCATGATGCACCTGAATCGCATCTCGCGTCGAAACAACCCGAAACAGATGAAAATAACCTGGAATCAAAAATTCTGTTACTTTTTTTTTCAATTTGCGATGAATTTTTTTGTGCGGCGCATCTTTCTCAACCAAGTTTTCCTTTAATGATGTAAAAAACAAAATTAATTCCAGGTTGGATTTAAAATTCCGAGTTTTGATGTTGCGTGGTGAAAAGTCATCTTGAAAAACCTACCGACTCCTCACAGTGCAGGGTGCTCGGTAAATGTTGCCTCTCACCGTGCTTTTATAAGTTCCCAGACTCCATGATGGACAGTATAGGCTCTGCGGATATTGATTGCTTAGTTATCCCCTGCAAAATTCGAAAATCATTCCTCACCCAAGACACGGACACATGGGGTGCCGGAACGGGGGAGGGATTGGCAGCATTTTCACGGTCGATGCTACAAGATTTGACTGATTTCACTGAACTTGCACAAGTGTCCATCCAGCCCATGATTTCAGCCCATGGTCACATTTGTCTCCCCCGCAGGAACGTATAAATCCCTGCTGGGGACTATTATTACAATAGTCGACGAGGAGCTGTATGGCTTCAGTTTATGCATTTTAGGCGATGTCCGTTCAACTAAGACTCCATCACTTTGCAAAGCCAACAGTCCAGTCCGTTTTGTCGCAAGCTGTCCCCGGCTATCCACATTACGTCTTTCTTATTAATGTCCAATATTAAGTACAACAATAATAACTCGATTCTCATAGGTATACAATGTTGATAATGACAATAATGATGCTTCTAATGTGGACAAATCATTAGTGAAATAATTATATATAATTTGCTTCTTCTCATAGGGATAGAAATATTCGTGTGTATGTATAGAGACGGAGAATCTTTATTTTTTCCTCCGTTCCGTGCTTTGGCGCTATCTGTCCTCATTTTATTCTCCGTGCATTCATCCTATCGCTCATTTTCGAATAATTCCGAGATTCGGCCGGACTCCCGGCTCATTTATTTCAAAGGAAAATAAAGAAAAACCGAAGTCGAAAAAATCCATGAGATTTCGGACTGCGCGGACTCATTATTTACTCAGAAGGGAATGAACAGGTAAAGGGGGAAACCGTTGAAAGATCTACGTATTTGAGATAACTGTAAGATAGCCTTGACTTCATCAGAGCACAGTATTTCAAAGGGATTTTGCGAAGAAATGGGTCCATTGTGTGATTAACACTTTTTTTTTAATGCCAAGCTTTTCAGAAGATCTTCCGGCCCGATGCTAATGCTCTGAGATGGCACACGCAGCGGCAGTGATATCCCGTTGGAGGGTATTTTAATCTGCCATTTCGAACAATAGGTTTTTCAAACGAAGATAAAAACATTTTAATCCGCGGATTGTTAAATTTTAAACGCCGATCATCTTTATCTGAGGTTACGAAATTAGATCATTGTGCGACTGCGGCATAAAAGCTGAAGACCAAAATCTGAAGATTCGTTAAAATCTCTGGCAAAATCTATTAAGTGAAAATTAACGGAAAACACTAAGATGCACGTCAAACGCTGAGTCTGATAGCAAAACTATATGGCAAAGCTTTCTCATTTTCGGATGCCTGCGAATTCTCAGAATGCAGAGATGTGGGGTGAGCTTAAGTTTTATATTGAGTTCTCACAGCGGCGTTCTGTTTGGCAATACATCACTTGCGAGTCTCTAATTGATGAACACTGATGCTATCCGTTTTCGATTGATATAATAATTGTGGAACTATAACTAAAATTGATTTTAATTGTTTTTCCTTTCATCGGTACCATTTTAGTTAGCAGTTTGCCATGCAGCCTGAGCTGAGATTATTGCAATAAATAAATAAATAAATATTTAACCCTTAATTGGACGGATGATTTGATCTTGAAGCAGCAAATGTTTAGGTCAATTCAAAAGGTGAATAATTCTGAGAATCTAAGTGAGGGTCACCTGCTGAATTACATAGCGCTACGTATTCGTGCCTAATCACTTATGTGTACATACACAACTTACAGCATGTTGATTAATTTAATTGGCATGGTCATAACTTCATCCAGCATCCATTACTCCTTCTCCTCATCCATGGCCATTGCATCAAACGTAGGCAGATACCTTGGACGGTGTGAGGACCACTCAAACAGGTACATTTCCTAGATAAATTAGTCAATTGCCCAACTGGCATGTGTTGACCGATGTGGGAAAGCGGAAAAAGGTCCCAGATCTTTTAGCAATTCTGTAGGAACAGCAATAATTCATCTGAATCATCCAAGATTGCATTCATTGCATTCAAGATTGCATTCATCTGCAATCTGAATCGGCAATTTCAGTCGCACCCAAAGAAGTTTAATAGAATAGAAGTTTCTTTATTACTTCCATGGTCGCACCTGCCGCGTGAAGTTTCTGTAGCCTAAAGAAACCCGAAGGGATTTTATAGGAAAACAGTTCCATCTCAATGGTTTTTGCGACGTTTTATTCTTTTTCTTTAAACTCTGCGAAAACTGTTCGTTCGCACATGGCAAAACACAGGCGCCATTTTGGTGCCATCACGGCGTCGTGCGCTGAAAAACGCATGACATTCCTGTAATGCCTTAAAGTGGCGCAAACTCAATTGTTTTTGATTGGCCCCCGAGTTATACGAGCTATTGGAATTTCTCCTATATGAACGATGACTTTCGGATGACGCTGTACAAACACGCGTGCAGACCATGAAATGAGGGCAGTCTCTGCAAGGCTTGTTGGCTGTCAGATTTTGTTCAGAAAAGTTCAACACATTTAGCTGTGCGAATTACTTTCACTGTGTACCTGCTGTCTTTTTCTGACCCAATGCGACTTCAGTCATTTTTGACAACACCACTGGCATCGAAATAGGCCTTTACTTGACGTCACGTTTTTGTAGTTTTGCCCATTCGCTTATGCCCATTGAAAACCCTTCCCATTATCGTGCAAGAATGCCGCAGTGCAATTAAACAAAATGCACACATTTCAGCTAAAAATTCATTTTTACCGAATTGTCAGCGATTTTGTTGGTTTGCAGTGGAATGTTTGTTTCGTCACGCCTTTATACCGGTTTGCGATGCATCATACGTCCCGTACGTCCGCATTTCATAAGTCCGTGGAAATTCCAAATTGAACTGATTGCCCAATATGGCCAATTGAGGTGCGCTCAAGACCAACCGCAGCCGAGGCTGCAAGGACTTTTTGCAATGCCTGCCTCTGTGCCATACCTCTCCATGGATTTTAATTGACATGTGACTATGCGCCTCGGTAATGAGGAAGTATGAAGCTAATCTCATGCGGCATGAAATTCGGTGATAATTAACGGAGTGGCTCGCAACATGACATTTAAGATGGGCTTTAACTTTAAGTCAATTGACTCTTATCACGAATTGACTACGGAATAACACAGATCGAAAAATCAATGCATCACTGTCAGCTTATGGTCGGGGGATTCATATTTTGACCAGGACAACGTGGCTATGTGGACTTTGAATCCTGTGTGACTCTTGATTTCATCAAGGAAGCATGAACGACAACTGAATTTCAACACAATGCGGCGATAATAAGGTGAGTGGAGTGATAAGGTGAGTGTGATAATACGGTGAGTGATAATAGGTGAGTGGAGTGATAAGGAGGAGTGATCATCGGTGAGTGGAGTGATAAGGTGAGTGTGATAATAAGGTGAGTGATAATAAGGGAGTGATAATAAGGTGAGTGGAGTGATAAGGTGAGTGTGATAAGGTGAGTGATAATAGGGGAGTGATAATAGGTGAGTGGAGTGATAAGGAGGAGTGATAATAGGTGAGTGGAGTGATAAGGTGAGTGTGATAATAAGGTGAGTGATAATAAGGGAGTGATAATAAGGTGAGTGATCATTGGAGAAGGACCAGTGGAGATTTTAATTGTCTTCCCCACTTTTGTGTGCACCCTGTAAGTTTCGGAACCTGTTTTAAAACCGTGTCTTTGATCGTGGCTTTGGTAAACCGCAAACAGCAGAGACATGCCACGAAAAGATCATTAATTGTTTCGGTTTGTTTACTTGCGCCTTTGAAAAGTTCGTGTATTTCTCCCCGTTCATTTTTCTTGTTGTTGTCCGAAGCGGCCGCCAGGTGCGCTACGATCAATCACGCGTTTATCTCTCGTCATTCATTCAGTCAGTCTGTCAGTCCGTCGTGCGATGTTTCATAGAAAATGTCTTTGCAGATTTCGGTAGCGGATTGACTTTCAGTTTTCACCCGGAAGTTTTGAAATGTGATAGGCGGAAAATATCAATCACGCAGCGAAAAAATGAAAAAATGTTGCCCGAACGAAATTTCCCTTTCTTTATTCCTTTCAATCAATCTGGTCATAAAATGCCATGCTTTAAAAAACGCCCTAAAAGCAGGAGAAAGTCATGACCAATGCCAGCGATACAGGTAGTGACGGCGGAATTAATGTACTCATATACATGTGTTTTCCCATTTAACTGTTGCCGCCGAAACGTTTTACCTTTCTTTTTACTCTACGCAGGCGGTAGAAATTAAAGCGCCAGATTTCAATAGAGCTTTCTGGAGCTGTCAGATTTTGACCTCGGTTGCAAAAGAGGATTTCGTTTCTGCAGCATGGACTTTTTGCTAAAATCTGAACAGTCGTATTTTTTACATGTAAGCGTACATTAATTTCGCCGCCACTATACCAGCGCAACCAAGACTCGAATTTGCTCGAAATTTTGTCAGTGGATCAGGAGGAAGTCAGTATCGCATTCACCCCATCGACGGTGGTTCTTTCGTAAGTTTTGCACAAGCGCCTGGAAACAAACTGCTATGCAACCCCATCGCAGCGGTGACGGGAAATAGTTGGAAGTGCAAAATCTGCAGGCGCACGACCGTGGTCGAAGGGGTGTCGATTTTTCCGCTCTCAAACTGCACAGATTTTGCTGGCTGCATGTTGATGTGTCTTCCAACTTTTAGCACCATTGTAGTGTTCGGTTTGTACAGTGGTGGCGGAATTGATGTACCTACACATGTGTTTTTCCCATTTAACTGTGGCCTCCGAAACTTTTTTCTTACTTTTTATTCTTATGCAGACGGAAGAAATTAAAGCGCCAGATTTCAACAAAGCATTCTAGAGGTGTCAGATTTTGACATCGGTTAGAAAAGAGGATCTTTAATTTCTGCAGCACAGAATTTTTGCCAAAATCTGAACGGTTCCAATTTTTACATATATGAGTACATTAATTCCGCCGCCGCTATACAGCCGGCTACATTGGTGCCACCTTCACAAGGTCTTAGCATATTTCTCGTTTGATGGGTTGATAGGTTGCACCATGCTGACAGCAGACAGGCTCGCTGATATCCAGACGCAGAAGGCTAGCATTCGAATTTTTTGCCACGCATATTTCGAAGTAATCACTCGAAATCAAACGTTGTCGAAACCTGAGAGAAAAATGACTTCTTCGCCGGCTGCTAATTTACAGTTTATAACCGTTTTTTATATGTTCTACCATAGATTATATTGAGATAGGTCAAGTTAAGACTGGTAAGGGATGGTACTGGATGGTTAAGCCGATAAGTATAAGGTCAACTTTACACAAATCAAATCTAGATTGCCAATGTCAGGGAGAATGATAAGTCGCGCAAAATCCACATACAATCTTGGTAGCCGAATAGACAAACTGTTACAAGCCCCAGAGGTCATTCCTGCGAACAGCAAATTGACCCATTTCCAGAAATTTTCCGAAGTCTGACAAACAGCAAAAAATGTTTGTGGGCCCTTCACAAAAGATGCATTTGACCTCTAAAAGACGTCAATATTGACAACAATCATGTAGGTACCTGTTCTCGAGTTTCCGTAAACAGACCGCGGTGCTTCAATGCACAAATTCTCCCGCAAAAGTTCAAAACGCCTTTTCTCTTACTTGTAATTCCTGTCGAACGGGGTCGATCCAATGGCAACGTTTTCGGTCACGTTCCCCGAAATGCGGGTCCAGAAGAAGGTCGGAAGCTTGTCGACAATCCGCTGATTGAAACGGCACTGAAGCCTCACATCCGTAAACTCCTTCACATCCAACGACTCAACGGCCGATCCGGCTGAAGCACAAAGCGGAATCAGAAGGAAGAAGCCTGACGCGATGATGGCAAACATGGCTGTATCTGAAAATTAAAAAAAATAACATAAAATAAAATAAAGGAATAAAGAACATGTTGATAAGCATACTCGACCTCTTCGCTATTTTTCATTAAGCGCATGGTGCCACAGGATATTATTATCATATTCGGACACATAACCCGTTAAGATTTGTTGAACTGTAAGATCTCGAGTTATGAACAAAGCCAGGAATTAGAAATAGTCCAAAATCAGAGAAATCGACTGCACTCCTGAGATCAGCATGGCCATCCAACGCTTCATCCAACGATCAGCATGGCCAAAACCGAAAAAAGACAGAGTTTCGACTCACAGTTTAGACTTCATAAAGGGTAGATTCAAAGGGCAATTCAGTAGATGGATGCATTTTTGCAACAGTAATGTTCATAGACATGAAATTTTTGCCCAAATCTTTCTCCTGAATTGACTATTGAATGAAATTATTTTTGTCGAGAGTCCTCAAAGTACAAAACGTCCATGAACAGACAAAAGTATAAGAGAGAAGGGAGTCCATATGAAAGTGAAATTCGCATTTCAGAAATATAATCATCAGTCAAGAAAAGCAAGAAAATAAGTTTGCGAAAAAAAACAATCTCTTCTCAAGGTCGTTATTTTTTTTTTCTTTCCGGTCCACCGCAAAAGAAGCTCAACATTTTTCAAGGGTCTTTTCTGCTGCAATGAACGCTTGAATTGACGCGGTGGCTACTTCTATGAGCCATTGAGGAAAACAAATATTTATTTAAAAAACAAGGCATCCTTCACACAATTTTATGGACATTTTTTGATGAGGACACTTTAAAAATCCAGTCTCGAAAATGCATCTGCTGGCAATTTTACCATGCACCAGAATTTCCTTCAAATTGCATGTTTGAGGTAAAAGACAGAATTCGGTCTGGAAAGAGATGGCCTCCACAATGACCTCTCCAGATCCCCCAAACGAGAGCAGAAGGATTTGGCTAATCTCCCTCATTCAACTCCAGCAGGGGACAGTAATAATCTACAAAAACTCCTTCAGGCATACAGGTAAGGGAGCCTTTTATTCGCAGATGTTGTGCATGCACTGCGTTTGTGCTGCGGTCTTCAGCAGCGCAAAACAGCACTTGAGTAAATCCCGAAAATCTGCTTCTGCTCCAGAAATTGCAAAACCGCCTTTATACGCTTCTCAACAGACAATACAACAATAATAACAATAATAGCACCTCAGAGACCCATTCGCCCTTTAGGCCTAGCACAATGCCTTTGAAATTCCGCGGCTCTGCAGAGGGCAGAGGCGAGCTGCGAGCTCTGAAGCCATGCGATTAGAAGAAGAGAGAGAGAGGCTTAATTCCGCTTTAAAGCCAGAGACGACAGATGAACAGATGCGGAGACAGAAGCGATTGAAGAGCCACTTGGACGATTGCGGCCAACGCAGGAAACGAAACACAACAGTGGAGGGAGTAGCAAATATAGCTCTTAGTGTTGGTTGCAGAAGGAGGAGGCAAGGCATCACAAAGGAAGGGGATTACAAGCTGGTATGGCTGGCTGATGAAGGAATAGGAAAATTTAATCGAATCGATGTAAAGAAAGCATTACAACTTGAGTTCTGTTTGCTCAAATCCCAACAGCTGCTTCGCTACTTATCTCGAGAAGATTGAGTTGACCTTTACGGAAATTCCAGCAGAACAATTTTGCTGTCGAAGCTATTGGGCCAGTCTGCTATTGACATCTGTCGCCCGCCATCACAACGACAGAGCGCCTCTCTAAATTGATCCCTCTGAAGGAAAGGAACCCCACTGATGAAGGCCTCATTTCAGCCACTATATGAGTAGAGTTGTTTTGTTAGCAAAAGAGTTCACAGGTCAGAGCCTTTAGCAAAACAATTGCCGACATAAAGTCGCCCTTTTGAATTCACACCGAACTTAAACTTTTGCGCGAATTCGATCGGAAGACAGCGATAAAACCTGCTCATATACGAGTGGCGAGCGCTGCTCAAGGGCAAACAAGGAAAACGAAGTCTAAATGCAAGCTGAAAAGGAAAGTTGCCAGGCTTGTGTCTCTCGTTAAAAGAACAGGTATTTTGACACGACATGGATATTTCCGTGTGAGACCTACATGTTCTAACTTTGGCTAACGAGTGGGTCTCTTTAGTCCAACAAATATCAGACTGTGCAGTCCCAAATTATTATCCTTCTAATCATTCCCTAGACCAAAAACTAAACCCAAGATTACCTCACCAAACCTAACCAATGCTGCTGCTATAGGGGGGCCACCACCGAGTCCGTTACCAAACAATTTTTTTGTTATTCTGGCATTCATCGAGATTTGAGGAGTATGCATCCAGCAAGTACCTTATACAAGCAGCAAGTATACATCCAGCAATCCAGCAAGTATACATTCTAGGGGACTGCAGAGTACCCACAATATGCAGTCCCCATGCACAAGAAAAATGCAATTGAAGACGACAGATGCGAGGCAGGATCTATTGTATTTTTTTATAAAACGCAAAAGGTACCTGCATGCAATATTACCGGATATTTTATTCCTGTTTCGCAAAACTTAAGGGTCATTTATATTCACCGGGCAGTGTCACCTTTAACGTTATATCCTTTTGCCAATTTGGCATTTCTTTTTCCGTGTCTGGGGATGATGGGTTTGCCTATCCCGAATGAGAATAATAAAATGGACCAAAAAAAACGAAAAACGCGTGTCAGGCAAATTGGGTTCGGCAGGTGATGTCTGTCCAGTGCGGTGCATCTTGACCACGTTTATTCGGGAAGGATGGGTCGCTATTTAAAATTACCAACGCAAAGGCAATGCGACTGCGAGGTGGTGCAGGGACGTCCGACGGTGCCAGGGAATGGGGACAGCTCCCCCTCAGAAAAACAGCAACTTTTCCCCCACGATCTGCAATGGTGATCTTTCTCCGTTTGTATGGGTGCCCAATCCACATTTTGAGTTCCTACGCCCACGGTCGAGTAGAATATTGCAGATGGAGGTGTTTCAGTTTCCGGAAGCGACACACAAAGAGGCAAAGTGAAGAAGCGAGGGAACGGAAGCTATCAACTGCAATAGGTATATGAGGAATTTGCTTGCCTCACTTTCTGCGTCTGCTGCCTGCATGGGAAATGTTTGTTCGGACCTTGTTACATCCGAACGATGTGTATGCATCATCCCACACCAGGGCTGATGCCAAAGTTTTCAATGAGTCGGGCTCTGCATTTCAAGTGGGCATTTGCTATACCCTGAATATTTTTGGACGAATCCAGGCTCTGAGTGAACAAAAGCTATGTTCTATTGGAAATGTTGGTTGGAGAATGTGAATATTGTCTGCGTGGACCCACTCAACAACAGTTCTTACTTTCCCAAGCAGGACATTTTGTTGTCTTTTCTGTCTGCCCAGGATCAACAGACCGTGTGTATCGAAATGTTTCCGAAGTGAATTTGGGTGCTACGCACTCCAGCGAAATAGCATCGACTTTGCGGTATCTATCATCATAGAACTTAAAGGTAAACTGTTGCAACTGTTCAATCAAGGCAACTGACGAGCATCCCTGGAAAATCAAGGAACCTCATTGCGTCACTTCCTGTATTATCGCACTTTTCACATAGGCCTAGAGGAACACGGCCGAGGTATTCACTTAAACACCATCACACCACCGTGATGGTGTTTCAACACAACGGCACAATTAAATTATTTGTACTTTTGGACCGCCACAGGTTTCCTTACTCTTTTTCCATTCCTATATTCCAGATAAAGGTAGTAAGGGTTGCTTCACTGATTGTTACCAGCGCCACAATACACAATCTGCACATCTCCTAATGCGCTTATTAAAAGGCGAATCGCCTGTTTTCCTCAAATTTCCACATCAGGCGGCCATGAGGAGGAACAAATAGGCCAAGGGAAGTTGGTGAAAATGCATGCTGCGTGCGAGCAGTAAGTTATAATTACAACACAAGCCCTTAAGGCCCCACTTAAGTGGCGTTTGTAGCTCATTCCGAAACAATTTATTGTTTCTGCTAAGGAAAAACCTGCTGGCCGAAGAAATGCCACTTTTGCCACTGGGAGCAACACAACACACCCAACAAACACATTTTTGCCTCAAAAATATTCCAGAGGCCCCCTGCAGCCGTAAACAACTCTTTTGAACTATAGTCTGCAACGTTGCTAAAACATTTCACACCACGTTGACAGTGCAAGACTTCGCTGAAGTTGTCATGTGGAAACGTCATTCAAGCCGTCTCCCCGATTCTATTGAACATTGCCCTTTGCATGCACGGAGAGCTCCACCATTGTCCGTAACAATGCAAAAAGTCAACAATTGGCTTTTTGTTCTTTTTCGACCAGCTCGCAGAGATTTTATACGAAAATTATGCGGATTAGAAATGAAAGTTTTTCGCGTAAATTCCTATGTAAAGCAGAATCGAGGGAAATTTGTACATATGACCCCCAAAGCTGCCGTTTGCGACGCTGCCTTTATTTGATTGGTCCATCTCACATCTGGCAACCGAGAGAAACACACAGCCACCCCTAAAGCATCACCGAATTCCGACCAACTTTTCACTGCGACGTCTTCAGAGCATGTCACCACTGTACATAATGTAAGGCCACTGCGAGGTGCCGACAAAGGATCCGCTACGGTCCAGTTCAATTTGTTTCCCGCAGTTTCGTGTTTCACAGCTTCAAAGGGCTCTGCGCTTTCCAAAATGAAATATGTCAGTCTTATCCCACAGGTAGGCGAGCGAACAAGTCCAAGTGAAAATTGCTTGCAAAGAACTTCGGCGGGGAGCGACCTTTTGCAAGCGACGCGACACGGACGACACAGCTACCACTGATATGATGCCGGATGAAATTTCTGATAAAGAAGTTTCCGGGAGGACCCAAGCAATCAGGATTGGGTGTGTAATAGCGACGTGCAATTGTTGGGTGTTTATGGCAGTGTTCAAGCCACGCTTTCAATTTCCGTCCCACGACACCGGTCATTTGAACTAAAAGTTCAGGACGCGTCAAAGAAAGGTTCCGGACTGGCCAGGCCATACAAGGGGGCTGAAAGTTCGACACCCTCACCTGTACCCAGTAAAAAGCAGTGGCAGACGTCTTCCCGCGCTTTCTCTGTTGCCTCGTGAGCAGGCATGCACAATGGCATTGCATCCATATGCCAGTTTACAAACCATGCCGCGACTTTAGATGACTGGCCGGGGCCCCCAGCAGCGAGCTTTTTTTCCGAGAGGGGGCAGGGTTTTTGGTCAGGTTCAGATAGCTTAAGGTGAGAAAAAATATTTTTTCTCGCGAGTGCAGGGCCCCAATCGAGCATTCTTGCGCAAAACGCTCTCTACCATCTAGAGTCGCGGCAGGATTTGCAAAATCACGTCCGGATGCGACCTTCACCAGTGTCCATTCAGGCACCTCACACTATCGCATCCCTTGGCACTTTTGCAGCTTATTTCCGACTGAATATTAATTTCCTCCGGTGGTCCGGAGCAGAGCTGTGCTTTTTGATAAGTCCTTTGAGCGTGTTTTTTTAAATCTTCTGAAATAAATGAAAAATGGCCCTTCCTTTACCGTGTCATGGTTACATCGCTACGCTTTTCTGCATATTATTTGGCCGGTTGGTCTAAACAGTTTCGGCAGACCATTGTGAGGGAAATCGTTATCGAAATCGGTGCCCACGCAATGCAATAGGAACATTCAATTGCAATACAAATTTGCTCCTTTTGGCCGAAGGATATAAAAGCCAACCTCCAAAATATCCATGGTTCCTCTCTGGGTTTCCTTTCAGTCTTTCATTGTCATTTTTGACACCACTGTGTGCTTGGTTTACCTGCCAATCGATTTCAATGCAAACCCAAACCATCCTACACCTCAAAACTTTATCTGCGCATTTTTATGCCTTGTATTATGTAGGTACCTTTGAGTGTCAGATGGGTTGTGGATGCAAAGAAACAAATTATAGGTTTCTAGATCAAAGGAGGCCATTTCACGGGGATTTTTTCACTGCTCCCTTTTGTGCTCGCTTCCTTTATCAAAAGGCTTCCCCTGTCAATCGATTTGCAAGCTTTAAATTGAATGGTTTTTCGTGTGCGTTATTTATGGCGCGGATGGTGAGCTCGCGCGGCTATGTGACCCGCGTATCCCATGGCGAGGAAGACCCCAAAGGAAGAACTTCAAGGAAAAAAGAACAGTATAAATGGGTAGCGTTGGCAAAGGTATCCATAACCGCGGGACAGAAATACAGCAAAATAGACGGCATTCAGTACGCGAAGACTCTGGAAAAAGTTTCAGTAAAATTTTGCGCACGCTTTCCTGCTGTGTACCCTTATTGTCTTGTTTGGCCATAATGCACGAAAATCGGCGATGATCGCAACAATGGCTGAGGAGTTAGATCAGTGCCTCCTACAACACATGGTGAGTGCCTCCTAGATCAGTGCCTCCGATCAGTGCCTTAGATCAGTGCCTCCTACAACACATGTGTTGTAGGAGGCACTGGTTAGATGCGTGCAGATGACCATGAATATGCCACTGCAGAGAAAACGCATATCGCAAGGCACATGCCGCTGCTGGCGCCAGGGAAGGGTTTGGATTGCAATACGCAGCTAGAGAGTGGAAAAGGTTTTTTGGATTGCTGTATAATCACAGAAAAATAATGACTCCCTGAAACAAGTGCACACAGATTGAGTTTATTAAAGACATTGTAACGCATTCCTTAAATTTTGAATTGCCGAATTGTTATTTCATGAAACCGAATCAGCGCAGGACAGACAACGGACTTGCTATTTCCACCCCAAATTTTTATAACAAACGTAATTTTTAACTCATTTTTCCCGATTGCTCCCCAAATTTTTAAAACAAACGTAATTTTTAACTCATTTTTCCCGAAGACAATAAGGTAGGAATGCTCTCCCTGCCACCTCAGCACTCATCTCCCGATCGCGCATTCTCCTGGCGTCACATCAATCTTAAATTAGTTGCATTCTTTGGTGCTGTATTTAGTTCCGTTGATGATTTCGCTCACTTGTTAAAGTTTTAGTGTTTTATCATTTTCTCTTTTTTATACGACGATGACAATTTGTCGAGGTTTTAGTGTGTTCTGGTCTGCCACCAGATTCCTTCTGCAGTATTGTCCAAATAATAATAATCATAAAGTACCTACATTGGAGCATGTAAGTCATCATTGTTTCTGTGGCTGCAAATACCCATGAAGAATGCCGCAGGCTGCAGCCATGGCCAGGCATTAGGAGTCCTTATTTTTTTCTGCACCTGTACATGTAGCATGGAAATGGATTGTCATTCGAATTGACAACACTTTAAGTTTGACCTTTGCAGTTTTCCCTTTGATGTCGTGGAGATCTCTTCTGGTGGTACGTGGTGGACTGGTTTATGCAGGTGTTGGTAGAAACAAATCCCTTATTTCAACAGGCCCTAAACCTATAAGACATCTGTCAGGCTATGTGCGGAGGTGGATTCACATTAACAACCTATACGAAGAATTTCAAACTTTTTTTATCGATTTCATATTTCTACTGTATCGGCATGCGTTCAACAGTTCCGCCAGAGAATGAAGAAAAGGTTCCATGGGTGAGAGGAGTTTGGTCAGATTTATGGAATTCTCGTTGCTGCCCACAAACCTATGATCGCCGAACAGAAGCGGCGGGAGGGAAGTATCCCAACACTGGTATAGGGGTTGGCCCATAAATAAGCACAAAAACTCCAATTGTGCATGCACGTATAAGGCGTGAAAGCTTGCGAGGCTGTTTTGGAATGACCCCTCCTGAGCTACCTTTCGAAATAACTCAAGCGCACCTGAAAAAATTACACCTTGAAAGATGCATATATCTTCGGAGTGGCCACAAATGCGTCAAGAAAGCAAAAAAAAAAAAAACTGGAACCAGACACACAAAATAACTTGTCCACTAAAAAGAGAAGCTATCCAAAGTGAAAGGAGGTGAGGGGAGGGGGAAGGTGTTCACATATTCCTGTTGGACCAGTTTCGGACCAGCAGCTCCTTCGGATGTGAAGCAAAAACTAAACGAAATCATGTCCTGCTTAAAGGCCCGAGAGCATGACCAAAAAGGGCCCAACCGGCAGCTCGCAGGCTCGGTCCAGCCTCGAGAGCGAAGCAAGCTCTGCGCGTTGTGCCCCGTCGAAATTATATCGAATCAAGTTGTTTTTTGCTCCCCGTAATGAAAAATAAATATAGTAACCATAAAGGCAGAAGGGCAAAACTCGTGGTGAAATTTATATAGCAGAGCCTGCGAAGACGCCAACAGAATTGGTCTGGATGACGGGAGAGGGCACTATAGATGATAATGATGGTTTGTCTGGCCGGCTCTAGAAAACTAGAACCTGGTCAGCATGCTGTGTCCTCCTGAAAGATCTGTTGCATCCCACCCCGGTTTTCTCTGGCCGCAGCACTTCTTCCCCTGACTTGCAAACGGCTGAGCATGGTTGGATGCAACATGTTGTCTATCCTATTGTATGAATTTATGATTTGTATACATTCGAATTTAAATTTGAATCTGCTGTGTAATTCATGCAACATGGACCAGCTGTGTTATGATTGGCGTGCGCAGAGTTAGCTCCGTCACATTCAGCGAAATACAACTCTCAACAGAGTTGCAGTTGGCAACCTGGCGAAAATAAATTGGCCAATAAGTGGGCAAGATCTTTCAAGCCGCCCAAAATAATTATGGAGCGACAATTTAATATTTTTATCGCCACTTGTATGAAACTGAGAAAAATCCAATTGAAATTCTGTCAAGAACTCTTACTGGATCTTAAGCAGTTTCCGTGGAAAAGCTGTCATTTTGTCCTCAGTTTTTTTTGGCTGTGTGATGAAATTGTAGCAATTTCACCAATGAATAGTGTGTCCTTATCACTTACAATTCAATCAAGAGTGACCATCCGTCGCTGCTGGATCATTATCGTCAACACGAAAATTTTGCTTCGCATACGGGCGTTTCGATTTCACGGAAAATTATTTCTGCAAAAAAATCAGTCAGAATTTTTGTAATCTCTTTCGAAAACAAATAAACTTTAAAACTGCCAAAGAGACCTTTTCTTCTGCGCAGCAAAATCATGTTAGAGGAGTCAGGGTAAGTACAATAAGCTGCTGCTAGATTGCGGTTCAGCGAACTGAAGGAGAAATCTCAGGAACTTTTCAGTTTTCATCGCATGCACAAAGCTTTAAGCGCCAGACACTCAAAATGCCCTCACTTATTTGGGGAATGATGCTCCTATTGCGTTGGAGCCATTAATTTTTTTTGGTTTGTATTTAAAGTGCGTTCATTTTCAGAATGGTCCGCGCCAAAATTTGCAGAAAAACGAAGGTGAGAGCGGGGGCATGACAGAGGTGTCCAAATTGCCGAACATTCTTTGCCGAAATATCACAGCTTTATCATTTAAGCGCGATTATGGAACTGAAATTTCTGCAAGCGCCGCTGGCTCAGTGGCACGGCACAGGGCTTCAGTTCAGATGATCGTGGGTTAGATCCTCCCCATCGGCAAGATTTTTTCATTTTCGTTTAGCACATGTTTGCTTGGACAAAACATACCACAGATGGAAAAGCAACCCAAACATGATTTTGAAATTTTCCAGACATGAATACGTGTGCCTGGTTTCCGGTTGATGGTGACAACAGCAGATGTGGCCTCACGCCATTGCAGGTCGGTGCCAATTGCCACGGGATGGCCGGCGAATAGTTTCGGTTCAGCGCTGCACACCAAAAGTGCACATTTTAAAAGCAGGAGCGGAACGACAAGCAAACCAACAGATCGTGGTCACAGAAAATTGAAAAACCTCCGAAAAGTGGAATTAGCAAAAGATTAAGAAGTGAAAACTGACAGAGTTTCGAAAATTGAGGCCACCGGCTCAAAGTCTACGATTCCCGATTTTTGCTCAAATTTGCACATCCCTGACTGCAAAAAGCGCGCGGACCATTCTGAAAATGAACAGACTTGTGTGCGTTCATTTTCAGAATGGTCCGCGCCAAAACTCCCAGCAAAACGAAGGTGGGAGCGGGGGCACGACAGTGGTGTCCAAATTGTGCAACATTCTATGCCTGAATATCCAAGTTGTTTCATTTAAGCGCTGTTTTCGAACTGAAATTCCCGAAAGCGCCGGTGGTTCAGTGGTAGAGCGTTGGACTTTCGATCACAAGATCGTGGGTTCGAGTCTCGCCATGGGCAAAATTTTTTAATTTTCATTTGGTACATGTTTGCTTAGGCAAAACACATCACAGATGGAAAAGCAACCTTAACATGATTTTGAAATTTTCCAGACATGAATACGTGTGCCTGTGTTCCAGTTGTTGGCAACAACAGCAGATGTGGCCGCGCACACCATTGCAGGTCGGTGCCAACTAATTGCAAAGTGAGGGCTAGCGAAGTTTCGGATCAGCGCTGCACCAGAAGTGCACATTTCAAAAGCCAGGAGCGGAACGACCAGCAAACGAGACAGATCGTGGCCACAGAAAATTGAAAAAACTCCGAAAAATAGAATTATCAAAAGATTGAGAGGTGAAAACCGACAGAGTTTCGAAAATTGAAGCCCTCAGCTCAAAATCTCAGATTTCCGATTTTTGCACAAATTTGCACATCCCTGTGTGCAAAAAGCGCGCGGACCATTCTGAAAATGAACAGACTTTACGTGAGCCAACTTTCCACACGTGTAGCCAACCTGCTGGCATGTCCGTCCAGCCCAAAAGAAAAATGGTATTCTGCTGTCTTTATGCACCAAACTCAGAAAAATAAAAATGAAGAATTTCAATAAAAATAAAGAAATGTTCTTGAATAACACAATGCGCATCTTCCAGAATTCGTTTTATATTCCTTACCTATTCGCCGTTTCCCCTTGGCATCCTATCCCTCAAGCAGTGCAAAGGTGGAGCACAGGTAACAATGCTATATACAAATAGCAAATTGCCTGTATGTGGTCAAAAGGTACGTGTAGGTAAAAAGATGCAAGGTGGACCGAAATTGCGGAGGCATCGTGGTCGTTCAAACTTGTGAACTTTTAATCCACATTACGAGTATACAAGTGATGTTAGAATTCTGAGAATTTATATTGCTTCCGAATCACAGACAACACACGAAAACTGAGAGTTCGAAGGTTGGGTTTCTTTCGCTTCAGGAAGGACTGATCAACTGCAAAAATATCGTGTCAGCAACGTATAAGGTAGAATTGTTGCCAAATATTTGTTCTGCGACGTATTGAACATGAATTATTGTATTTCAGTTTACCGTATTGGAGTTGTGCAATTTTCTTGTTCCGATTTGAACATACAACAGTGTCGCATGTTTTGCCATTTTAACCCAATTTTGCTGTTCTGTAAAGTTCGGAAAGCCTCTTACGATTTTGTAACATGTTACCGACACACGTACTTCGTCGGTAACATGTTGATGCTATTGATAGCCGAACAATAAAAAGTCAGATTTGATATCAGTATCACAATCTAAACTCAGCAAGAAAGAATTCCATGATGGATTTCTGACTTCTCGTTTCAAATGTCTTTGAAAAAAGTTCATTTTTCGAGTCAAACTTTTGCCCAATTTTTCATTATTCTGATTCATGCTACCGCGGTTTTCTGTGTTGTCATTTGTGAGGAGAGAGATTTCGTGAACCAAAAGAAAAACGAAAAAAAAACATTTTCCATGAAGGACCTGGAACAGAAGAGAGGCCATTCGGCAAAGAATCGTTGCAGAAAGTTTCATTATAGCAACCTTTTTTTTTCAAAATTGCACAGGAGAAGCCGCCGTCAAGGCCAGGCAGTACAAGTTCGCGTCCAACACTGTACGGTCATCATTACCTCTGGCGTCGGGTCACTTTTTTGAAATTGGTCATTCAGTTTTGGGAAATAACCTATAGTATACAGAAGTTTTGCAAAAATAGGAGACATAAAACGATATCCAGCGTCGGTTCTGCTGTAGCCGAATTGTTTAAGATGTTGGATTGATGCACTTGCATCCGACAAACCGTTTTGGGCTCCAGGGTTCAAATCCCATCAGTTCCAAAATTTTTCTAAGTGGCCCTGGAATTTTCTATCGATCAAAATTCTTTCTTTTTCGATCACCTTGGTTGGGTCACTAAAAGACCAAGTTTGGTCTGGTTAAGTGAGTTTAAAAAAGTTTCCGCATTGAAAGCGCAGAAAACAATTAGGTAGGTACCTGCCCAGAACTGTTTTACCATTTCAAAGAACCCTTTCAAATTTTAAATTTGAATAATGTCCCGGTTTCGGGTTTCAGTGAGGGGAAATTTGGGCCAAAAAAAAGAAAAAAAACATTTTCCATGATCCTGGAAAAAGGCCATT